>SKCR01037786.1:0-130356 GCA_019454045.1 Zanthoxylum bungeanum
TGGATCGATACAAAATCTCTCTCTCTCTCTCTCTCCCTGGAGCTTCAGAGAAAGACAAGTTTTAAGCCATTTGAAAATTTCATTTTATGATAGAGGCTTTGTTTGGCTTGCTTGGCTTCAACCAATTAAACCATTCATGAAATTCAGCTGATTCTGTGGGCTTCTGTTTCTCGCTATATCTATTATCCTTCACTTCTGTGTTACTAAAGGTAATGTTTTTTTATAAATATTATTTGTAGCTTCCATTATTCCACTTTGTCAAATGATATGTTATGTTTTTGTTAATGCTTTTTTAGTAGACTGTGTACTGATCTGAAATGGGTTTTTGTTTATTTTATCTGGGTTAGGTTTATATTTTAGTTTTTGGGTAAATGAACTCATAACTTTGATGAAGCTGAGCACTGTGTTTTCTTTTGTGTGTTTACTCTTAATATTGTTTGGTACTTTGATTTGTTAATGGATTTAATATCATAAACTGCCTACTGATCTATGGAAGTTCAGCTATTTTGGGATTAAATCATCTTTGAGTGGAAAAATTTTCCGGGTTTAAATCCTTTAGTGATTTGATTTGTTCCCTGTTTAATTTATAAGTTTTTATTCTGCGGATTCTATATTGTAGAAAATGTCTAGGCCTCTCCTTAGAGGTGTATCTGGTATGCGGATCTCAGGGAACGGTCATGATTCATGGTATTCAGAAATGAAAGATAGAATGGAGAAGGAAGATTTGGATAAAGATCACTCTGCTGATCAAAGCTATTTTGCTCTGAGGTTTCCTTTTCGGTTTCTTTTATATGATATTAAATACTTCTCCTTCCAAGTATGGTGTTAGTGAAAATGGTTTTGCTTTTGACACTTTCAGCACTGGAACTCCGAGAAGCCGGCACAACCTTACAATGCTATTTTTAAAGTTCAGTTTAATTGTGATTGTTGTTCTTGCTCTTACCGGATCATTTTGGTGGACAATTTCGATTTCTACCTCGTCTAGAGTTCACATATATCATGGCTATAGGAGGCTACAGGAGCAACTTGTATCAGATCTTTGGGATATTGGGGAGATTTCTCTCGGTTCCTTGAGGACAGAAGATTTTGAATTTTGTCCTGAGGATTTTGAAAATTTTGTTCCTTGCTTCAATGATTCTCAGAAACTTGCTTTGGGTTATTCCAACGGTGATGAGTTTGATCGACATTGTGGACATGAGTTGAGGCAACACTGTTTAGTTCTTCCACCAGTGAAGTATAGAATTCCACTTAGGTGGCCAACCGGAAGAGATGTTATCTGGGTGTCTAATGTTAAAATTACTGCACATGAGGTACTTTCATCCGGCAGCTTGACCAAGAGGTTAGCAATGATTTCTTTTGTTACCAGGCTCTCATTTGGAACTGTACATAGGCTCTCATTTCAAACTGTACATTTTCAGTCTATTTATTAATTTCATGTGGTTGCAGGATGATGATGATGGATGAAGAGCAGATTTCCTTTCGCTCAGCCTCACTAATGTTTGATGGGGTTGAAGACTACTCACATCAAATTGCAGAAATGATTGGGCTGAGAAATGAATCTAATTTCATACAGGCTGGGGTAAGTGATGATTAGGCAATAATGGACCCATAGAAAATATGTTCTGTTCAATTGAAGTCCACTTCATTTTTTAAGCTTATTCCTGTTGTATTATGTTTATTTACCTTAGGTGGTAGCATAATTACTGTAAAGCTGAAAATGTTTTACCATTTCTGGCTATCTTGTAATTTGGATAGTGTAACCAATTGTTCCTTTAGTCAGAATCTGTTATAGCTATTACCAATAAAACTTGAAAACACAGCATGATCTGTTTGATCGCATTAAATGACTTACTGAGTTGCTTTGATTTCCATATCATGTTGCTGATAGATAATGATTATGTTACTCAAAATCCACTGAAGCTAGGGGTGGCAAAACGAATTGACAAATCGAATTTGTATTGTATTGAATCCTAAATGAATCGAATCAAAATATGATGGATTCATATTCAATTCATTTACTAAACGAATCATAATATCAGGATTCGTATTCGATTCGTTTACTAAACGAATCGAATACGAATATTCATTTAGTCATAACATTATTCAATGACATAAATTATCATAATTTATTTACATTAATTCTTCATGAGTATATACATATGAAATACGTAATTAATAGATTTACTAAAAATGACTCATCAAATATAGACAATATTAAGTTTTCTATGATAATTAATAATAATTTCTCGAATTTTAATTGAAAAATAACAATAACTAATAAAAAATAATAATAAAATGAATCATAAACGAATAAAAGAATCAATGAGCTTAAATTCGTATTTGATTTGTTTAATAAACGAATCGAATCGAATTGACCCATTTATTAAACGAATTCATTTTTTCAAACCCAAATTCGCTTTAAAGCGAATCAAATTGAACAAATAAACGAATTTTAACCCAAATTGCCACCCCTAACTGAAGCCAATTGTCAATTGTATCAATTTTGGATCTAGTTTACTTATTGCCAATCATGAGATTTGAACAATATCATATTTTTAATCACTAAGATAATTGATTAAATGTTTAAACATTTTGCAGATAAGAACTATCTTGGATATAGGATGTGGTTATGGTAGCTTTGGAGCACATCTCTTTTCCAAAGAGCTCATAACAATGTGCATTGCAAAATATGAGTCCTCGGGTAGTCAAGTTCAACTAACTCTTGAAAGAGGGCTTCCTGCAATGATTGGATCTTTTGCGTCAAAACAATTGCCATATCCATCACTTTCTTTCGACATGCTTCATTGTGCATGGTGTGGCGTTGACTGGGACCAAAAAGGTAAATGTCAAACGTTATTGGGAAGTCATACTTGATATAATTTGGGTGTAGTAAGTAAATGTGTAATTTCTTATCTGTTTTGATGTTTGTTCTTTTATTTTTAAGTTGTGAATCTACTCAAAATTTCGATTATCACCATATATACATTTGAAGGTAACTTATGAAATTATACTTGCATTATAATGTAATAGTGGCAGTCAGAAAATTGGTTCACTTATCACCTTGTTTTCTCACTAATATTCGTTCCCCTTTTTGACGGCTAAATTCCGAAGGCAACGGATGCAAATCGTCTAGATGTTATTTAGAATAATATCTGTACTGTGGGTCATAAAATTTACTTGTATGGATGTACGTGGTAAAAACTGAGGTTGTTAGAAAGAGGATATTGATGCCTTGCTTTAGAGAGATCATAACACAACCTTTTAATGTTAATTTGACAATTTTCAGAAGTTCTATTTTAGATTGCTTAAATGGACTAGCTTCTAAAATGTTCTTTTTGGTTTTCTTTCTTTTAAATGATGCAATATGGGACAGATGGAATTTTATTACTTGAAGCTGACAGAGTTTTGAAGCCTGGTGGATACTTTGTTTGGACTTCACCACTGACCAATCCTCAGGCTTTTCTTCGTAACAAGGAGAATCAGAAAAGGTGGAACTTTGTTCGTGACTTTGTGGAAAAATTCTGTTGGGAGTTATTGTCACAACAAGATGAAACCGCTGTATGGAAAAAGACCAGTAAAGCAAGTTGTTATAGTTCTAGGTGAGGCAACAACCATATTTTTGTATACTTGCACGCTACATAATCTTTCAAAAATTTTGATCATGCTGACTCAATTATATATGTTATACACATGTTGATCTTTTAGTACCTGAGAACATTATGTGGTTCTAACTTTGGTATCAACTGGTTGTGAGATCAGGAAGCCTGGTTCTGGCCCTTCTATCTGCAGTACAGTCAGTGACATTGAGTCTCCATATTATCGACCACTCCAAGCCTGTATCGGAGGAACACGTAGCCGCCGATGGATTCCTATTGAAGAGCAGAGAAACTGGCCATCTAGGGGTAACTTAAACAAGAATGAACTTGCAATATATGGTAATAACTATGCCCCTTCAGTTGGTTGATATTGATCAAGAAAAGGTATATAGTAACCAATATGCTCTGTCCCTTTATATTCTGTGTCACTTTTAATGTTTTAACAGGTGTACACCCAGAAGAGTTTGCTGAGGATACTGAAAATTGGAAAACAACAGTCGGTAATTATTGGTCTCTTCTGTCACCACTAATATTTTCGGATCATCCAAAGAGACCTGGAGATGAGGATCCTTCACCACCTTATAACATGGTTAGAAATGTGCTTGACATGAATGCTCGTTTTGGTGGCTTTAATTCTGCACTATTGGAAAAAGGGAAGTCAGTGTGGGTCATGAATGTGGTCCCAACAATTGGAACCAACTACCTTCCGATGATTCTTGACAGGGGCTTTGTTGGTGTATTGCATGACTGGTAAGTCCCTTTTCCTCTGCTCCAGTTTTTCTTTCTAATATTCTTTAATATATGCCATTCTGTTATGATTTCCTGTTTTAGCTGGAATCTGAAAATCATACTGTCTATTTCTGTTATAGTTTCTTTGCTTAAGTTGGAATTTGAAATTCATACCATCTCATGCCATGTTATTCTGTCGTTGAGGTTCCGTTTGTAACAATGCTATACAATCAATCATAGTGCAAGGAACGTATCATAACGTTTTTTATTGGAGAATCTGTATCGGAGATTGATCTATGTGCTCATTTGCATTCCATTTGGAGGGATAAACACATTCACTCTTGAAAGTGAAAGAAAAGAAAATACATTTAAACATGAAATGTAGTATTTTTCTATTTGGGGAAAAATAGGAACTTTGAAAGAAGCAATATATGCAAATACGTTAATTAATGGTGTTTACTTTCTTCAGGTGTGAAGCATTCCCAACATACCCTAGATCTTATGATATTGTGCATGCGGAAGGACTTCTATCACTTGAAACAGGTCATCAGTATAGGTGCTCCACACTTGATATATTCACAGAGATAGATCGTATACTTCGTCCAGAGGTACCCAAATTCAGTAATTTTATTTTACATTTCATAAATGATTGTTGTGCATTGCGCACCTTGTCACTGAAATAAATTATTAACACCTGTGCATTCTTGCACAATAGACTTAACAATGAACTTGATTGTTTTGGGTGATGGTTTTTTCTTTTTTGCTAATTTTTTTGGGATGCTGATAATGATTTTGGCGACAGGGTTGGATAATAATCCACGACACAGCTTCTCTTATTGAATCAGCAAGAGCTCTGACTACTAGACTGAAGTGGGATGCTCGAGTCATAGAAATTGAGAGTAACAGTGCCGAGAGACTTCTCATCTGCCAGAAACCCTTCTTCAAGAGACAAGCTAGCTAATTCGGACCCAAGAAACTAGATCACAATATTTATATTCATTTTAAGGATGTTATTTAATCACCATAAAGCTCCACCTTCAAAAGCGGAGACCCGAAATTTTGAACAGAAAGAAGAAACAGAGAGGTAAACAAACAAATCTTGATGGAACCAACCACAACTCCTATGGAGCCGCAAGGCATACATGGGGCCATGTAATTACTCAAATTCAGCTGCCATTGAAATGGAAAGTATAGGATTAGATTTACAATTATTTTTCCTCTGTTGTCTCATTATATAACTATACAACTACATGATTAAGATTGTGAAGATTACAGAATAAGAGTTATTTGCTGTAGTATATAAAGAACAGGTTCAGTTCATTCATGTGCAAGAAATTCTTTTCTTCATTTTCTTTGCTTTTGCTGACTGCTGAGCATTTATTCAGTGGAGACTATTGTCTTCGAGGCCAAATGGCTATGAATTCGAATCTTTGATCGTCTCCTGCTTTTATGCCCATCACTCGCACCGAGTGCTGCCTGCTGGAGGGTAGTGATCCACTTCCACTTCGGCTTCACTGCCTTTCTTCAAGAGCTTTGACTACTGTTTCCAATGGCAGCTTGTGCTCTGTGGGGTCCAATAGGCTGCTTGTTTAGATACACTAGTTTTGGACTCTGAATGGGATTTACCCAACAGGTTTAGAGCAAGCTGTGACTGGTAGTTTTGTGGTCGTTATCTTGTTGAAGCTCATGTCTAAGAAAGTCAACTTCAAGAGCCTATGCAGTCCCTCAATTTCACTAGACAGAGTTCCTTAATTACTGTACAGTTTGACAAACCTGATAACCCCCCGAACCTAGGAAAAATTACATGGGATCCAGCTGCCGTGAGAGAGATGACATATACATCCGGCACATGATATATCACCCCGAACCCAGAGTGTGATTTAGAAACTATACAAGTTGTATGTAGGAGAGCTATTTTAGCTGGGAAATAATCAGACTATCATAAAGCTTTATTTGAAAGCCTGAAAACAGGTTTACCAAGGTTATTACCTTGTCCAATGCGAGAAATACGGTTATAAGTTTTGGGGTCATCCATATTACTTAAATTTAAAAATTTTCTTCCAAATTGTTGTTTTTTCGTTATTTCGTTATTGAAGTAAACAAATTACGCTAATTAAATTTAAACATATATGTAAATAATTTTATTCATCAACACAAATAAAATTCAACAAGTTGAAAAACATACCTGAATATATTTCTCTTACTAGAGCCTTCATTATTCTTTTTCTTAATTTTTCTCTTGTAATAGTGCATCAAGTGCTGTACCTCTAATTGGCATACTAGAACAACAAATTGCTCTTATTTTGAAAACAACAACAAAAAAAAACAATAATTAATCCTAGAATAAATTTGGAACAACCGAGAGAGAGAAAATTCAACCAAGGAAAAACTTAACTCCTTGACCAAATATGTCATGTATTTATAGCATAGGGATTGTTTTAATTGTATCCCAATATAATAATGATAATCCAATATCTCTCCGAATCAAATTAGGTTTCTTTAAGATTCTTTCAAAATTAAATTAGGAAAATTAATTAAATAATAATTCCTTATTAAATAAGACTCATATTTAATGTATATTATGACTCTAATTAATTAGGGTGCTAGTCCACTAAATTAAGGCTCAATAGATTAAATGTCTTTTATTAATAAATAATAAATTGTATTACAAAATATTACGCCTTATACCATAACATTCACAACAGGTTTTAGGATATACACTCTAATAATCTCCCACTCGCACTAAAGCCAGTTGTTATGATACCCAAGACCCATCTTTTCAAGATGACGTTTCATTTGTTCTTGGTTCATTGGCTTCGTGAGTGGATCAGCTATACTATCAGTCGAATGTGTTTTTTGAACGACAATTTGTCCATCTCTAATATATTCTATGAGTATGTGATACTTTCGTTGAATGTGTTTGGACTTCTGGTGCGACCTAGGTTCCTTGACTTGTGCTATAGCCTCATTGTTATCGCAGTACAAAGGGAATGCGCTTTTAATGGTTGGAACCACACCTAGTACTGTAATAAACTTCTTCATCCAAACTTCTTCCAAAGCCGCTGTGTATTCTTACTCAGTAGTGGAGTCCGCAATAGTGGACTGCTTGGCACTTTTCCAACTGACTGCTCCGAAAATGAATTCAGAAGTCGACTTATAATTAGTATGACCCCACAATTTTTTTATACCTTTCATGAGTTTTTATACCTTTCAACTAAAGATTTAAGGATAGTAATTTAAAAAAAAAAAAAAAAAAAAATTGATATGATTGAAATTTTATCCTTGAACTTGTGTAGATGGCGGTCCTTCAGTTGATAATGCACTTAGTATAGGATCATTTAATGTTAACAAGCTACTGATGTTTGAGGTTGTCTCAATTAAAATTTCATTAAGATTGTCATTAACAGAGGCTTTATTCCGACAGAGAAGTATATTGTATCTACTAAATATCAAATATCGATTAGAAAGTAACCATTACAGTGGACACAATTTTCATGTATCAGTCATCATTAAGATAAACAGATAACATTGAAATGCTACTCTCAGCATAATTTACTCCATTCTAGTCTGAAACCATCATATCTTGAAGCTACTATATAAATACAGCACTAGCTATCAGTGCAGGGCAGGCAATCTCAATCGCATTCAAATCCTTGGTGATTTAGGCCATTTATCAACCAGGAACTTCCTCCTTATTTTCACCGCAGTTGTCACCAGAGATCAGAAACTATTAACATCTCCAATCTGTAAGGTGAGAGTGATCATCTGGACTTCCTCCCACATCAACAGAGCCAAAGGTCATTTACCAACGATTAATTCTACAAACATACCTATATGAAGTTGATGAAAATTACCATTTGGACACTACTCAGCTTCGTCAACATCCACATTGACAACTTCTTTGCTAACAATCTGCCAACACAATTTACTTCATAAGTCAACAACATAACATAGTTAATCAAATTTAGATTAAAATCAGTATGCTAAAATATAACACCATAGAGTCGATATCACACATCAGAAATATATTTTACAGTTCTCCGAAGTTTTAAGTTTTCTCTGATATTAAGGCCAATAACGAAACTTATGACAATAAAGAAGGGGGTTATTTTGTATGTGTGTTTGGTGGTGGGAGAAATAATAGGAACCCAACCTAATATCACCAAAATCCTTTTGTGTGGGGTGACTTCCTATAAAGCATAAAAAAACAAGCCTGAACAGAATAAAATGCACTTGGTGGTATGATCCTAGAAAACATCTGAGAATGGATCAAGTGTCCTTTTTCTTCTCTACAATAATGGATGAATTCATTTGAAATCAATATTGCAGTCCAATTAATGCCTTTCATGTAATGCTGAATGTAGGGACTAGGGAGGAACGGTCCCAAAAACCTTGGCATTCAAAATTTTACTTATGTATACGCAGTGGCAAGAGGTCAACATAAAAGCTCCTTCAGCATCTATATCAATCTGAATGCTTCCACTACAACAATTTTATGGAAATGTCTTTGTTGATCAGGGGGAAAAATTAATTAAACAAAATGATTAGTGACACCCTTCCAAGAGAACTCAATATGCAGGTGAATGAAATACAGAGCCATAAGCAAGACAGAAAAGGCAACCATCTCTAACCATTACCTCTGATATGTACTCTTTCATTTTCTCGCTAACTGGTCCATCCAGAGCTCTCTCAGCAAGCTCATAAAACAAAGTATTACCTTCAGGGCCATTAACCTTGTCCTTCTGCAAATATCTGAAAAAATAGAAAAATACTAATATAAATGCTTGTAATCTAGTTAAAGCAACTCTTGTAAATAAAAGCACTATAAAGACTTATTCCATCCATAAAGCAATTCTGACCTCTGCTGGACTAGTGTCTCCAATGCCTGCTTGGCATTTCCAAGCACCGGATGGCTTACATCAGTTTCACACAATCCCATGCGGCTCAAGTGACGCCAAAGGGTATCTACAAAACAAGCATAGTTACATCTAATCCAAGGAAAGAACGTGAAACCAAACCATGGCCCAAAAAAAAAACAACATGCCCTCACAAATTGTCCTTAAAGTCAATCATAAAAAAATAAAAAATAAAAAAAAAAAAAAAAAAAACTCCTGTGGCGACGAAATAACTAATTAATTTATTACACTTCAAGTATTAAATTCAACAAACTGATATGAAGTGAAGAACTCCCCAAACAAAAACTTAACAATCATATAATACTCTGCAAGTCTTAACCAAGAGATTTCTCACCAAAAAGTTGCTTCAAACCTGAAAATTATATCATTCATCTTATCCCTCAGCTTCCGCATAATTTTATTTGTGAAATATAAATATTGAACAACCAAACCCAAAAGCGTACCTTCTGGGATTTTACCTCCAGCGAGATGAACAATGCTAATTACGACAAATGTAAAACCAGTTATATGTGCCGAATTCACATCTTCTACATATTTCTTGTACACCTCAGCAGGTAACTGACTAATGAGAACATAGGACTTTGCCTCAGCAGCACCTGGAAAATATATCATTAAAACTACAGTTATAGCTAAAACAAGAATAACAAACCCACAAACAAAATGCCCCAATGAAACAACTACACCTAACGGCTACTCTGGATATGATCCTACACCACCATCACCCAAATAAAGTAAAAGTAATACTTAATAAACACTTTAGCTGCTGTGTTTTCATAATAAAGCAAAAATATAATGGTTACAATCACACCCGTGTACTCGGTGCATAGAATATTGTAAGTTTAATCACAATAAAAAAAAAAAAAAAACAATTAAAAACAGCAATAATTTTTCACCAGTTTGCTGAGAAGAGCGGCCCTGATTATTGGACGAAGGGCGGGACCTCTGAAGCTCTCGCAATTCGTAGCCAAAAGCCCTAGAGAGTTTCTCTTTAGCCGCATTGATCACGTGAGCAGGAAGAGCGCGCTGGCTATAGTTTTTAGTAACCAATTGAACAAGCTCCTCTCTCTTAATCGGGCATCCTGAGTTCTGGTGAGTTTTAAAAATAACATATCGTACAACTTCCGCAACAAGCTTATCTATTTCCTACAGCAATAATAATAATAATTCTTTTTAATATCAAATAAATACTAAGCTTCACTTAATTTGTTTGATGTTAAAAACCAATAAATAAAAAAAAGGTCACCTCTTTTGATATATCAAATTGGGAGAGATCTTGGGTAGCGCTGGCCATCCTAAAACATACATAATTAATCGTTAATTACAGTAATTATTATGTCTTGAAGAGGAATAAAGATAAAATAATTACCTTTTAAGTAAATCAGAGAGGAAAAATGCTGGCCGGTTCAATTTGATTTTGTTCGGAAAGACAAAGTTAAAACCCTAGAATTATAAATTTCCAAGGAGGGAAGATGCAATCGTGTGGCGGGAAAATCTGCTGTACTCACTCACTCGTGTGCACATTTATCTATTTTTTTGTATCTTTAAACAAAAAATAATATTTTGGAAAAATGACCATACAATTCTAATAATAAAAAATTATGATTGAATTATATATTATTACTGTCAGAACAATATTAAGAATGATAATCAAAATATCTCATCCAATTCCGATCTTATTTTGATTATGATTCGGAATGAAAAATTATTTTAAATTTCGACTGATTTCTTATATCAGAATGAAAAATTATCTGAAATCGCCACCTAAACAGACTTCATCTCGAATAAAGTAGAGATCCTGAATCCTAATCGAGTTTCGAGATTTTCAACTAATCATAAATAATAGAGACTTTATAGTTTATACATAATTATAAATAAATTAAAAATCTAATGAATGATTATGAAAAATCAAAGACGTGGAGATCGAAGAAAATTATCTAATATTTTATATAACTTTATCTTCTTTTTTTTTAGGGAAAAAGAGAGAGAGACTTTATACTCCCATAAATGAAATTTTTTAATTTCCAATTCGTTATCAAAATTATAAAGGAGAGTTTAACTTGATTTGCTTTTTATTTAGCATGAATAAATTAACAAATAAATTTACGAGGGTACTAACATCATTTTTGTTGCAAGTCACTCGTTCACGGGATGATAAGCATTCCTTAGCCTCATTTTCGAGGTCCGTTATTCAAGTTTACAGAAGTTAAATTTTCTTCCAAATATTTAGAAATAAAACTCATTTTTCCTTCAAAAAGTGTCCGTCTATTTGAATAAGATATTATATTTTATATAATAAATATTGGGTTCGATTCTTTATGGTGGCATACATAAATAAAGAATCATGTAGTTATTAATTTTTGAATATGATTCTATTAATCTTCGACCTAGTGATCTTTTTCTCATCAATTTAAAGCCTAAACTATAGTTATCCAGAAAGAGAAATCAAATTTCTATGTAAGTAATAGGATTCATATTCTATTATTTTTAATAATGATATAATTTAATATAAGAAAGAGACTTGAATCTTCATTAAACTTATGAAAATTTATTAAAAAAAGAATATTCAACTCATTTTGGATTCAGATATTCGAATTTTGTTGAATTTAAATATTTGAATTGTACATCACATAGTTTATTTAGGAGATTTTTGTAGAAAAATTATAGGGTGTGCAATTGGAAGACATGTATCTTCATATGTATCATTTGGGAAATACACAAATTAAAATGATATATATCTTAAAGTGAAATAATATAATCTTTAAGTTCAAAGAGTATATTAGAAGGTTATAATATTAAAATGATTACATCCTTCAAGTTAAAAGTGTATTTACAAATGCAATCATCCATATCTATAAATAAAGCCATTAGGTTCTCATTTTTCATTCATTCAATTATTTCAATATTTTCATAAGTCTTACGCATAAAAGATAAACTTTATAGAGTTTCCACCATTTTCAAGTTCATATTTATTGAAAAAAAAAGTGTCTATTTTATAAGAAGCAACTAGGTATTATGTGAGAACGTTAGCCAATAGATCCGTAAGAATACTGATGCATGACTAATAAATTATTAAGGAAATAGTTTACTCGATTTGGTTTTAAAGATCATCTTTTATAAATAATTTTTTGGTTTTTTTCTTTGAGTTTATGTTTGATTCATAAATTACATGTTTACTATTTATTAATTTGGTTGAATTATGCATATTAAAAGTGATTAATAACACATCATATCCAACAATTTCCGTAAATATTTAACTGTAAACATAAGAAACTGCAATGCAATCCAAAAAATCCTTAAAAAGCGTTTGGTCGTGTTTTTTGTTTTTTTATGGAAGGGGTGGGAAAAACCCTATATTATAACATATTGGTTTGTCACATAAAATATTATTTTATAATTTTGTAAAATGATATTGTTGACGGCTGATTTTGGTCTCAGTGGCAATATGGGAATATCACTCTCGAGACTAATCCTCCCTCAATAGTGAATTTGTTTGGTTATGGGGGACCAAAAGCAAATTTAGCAAAAGACATATAAATGCACCAATCAACAAGGATATTTAACGTGGTTCGGCAGATCTTGGTCCGACCTACGTCCACGGGCGCAAAAAGGATGATACTTTTATTACTCAAACACGCTTCTCAGCTCTCTCTTTTGTTTACAAGTCTCACAATAATGATCTTGATCTCCACTTTTAACTTCCTCCCCTTATGCACACTCTACCCTTCTATTTATAATAGTGTAGAAATCATATTCCTTCTCCTACAAGAATTTCCTAATTGGAGATGGTTTCCTTTTCCCATAAGGATTCCTAGTTTAAAACTATCATCTCTTCATTTATCCTATTAAGACATTGATTGACCAATTCCTTTTAGGACATTGACTTATCAATTCCCGTGAAAGTAGGATAACTTGTCCTTTTCCCAGTAGAAATATGATACCTTGTCTTCTGGAACACGCCTCGTCATATGGTCGGTTTTTGGCATGGTCGGCTACCACAGTCCTTTGAGTTTGGGATGCTATCACCGATCTGGTAATGTTCGGACACCCGAACTCAGGTGGTCGGTCAGTTAGTATAAAGTGCTCGGCTTCTTACCGTCAAGTGGTCGGGTCGGCTTTAACGGACTCGATGAATGGAGTTACCCATTTTACCCATGTCGTGTTTGTTTAAATAACATAGTGCCCGGAAAACACCAACAACATATGTCCCCTAGTTCTCGGTAACAACGAGTTTGCGAGTTGATGCCGGGAACTATAAAAAAAGGGTGTGCTGATCGCCTTGCTGGTGGTCGCTCCAGAAATCACCGAGAAATTGCCTTCGCCATCAACTAAGTCTTCTGTTTATATCTTTATATCCTCGGTTATTGGAGATGATGATCCTACTCAGAACGATTCTCCACCTCAAAGCAAATTGCTTACTTGGGCCGTTCCATCATGAGATGAAGTTCCTCTTGTTGTCCAAACTAAAAATGACTCCTCCTCTGTAATATCTGTACCAGAGATTTAGAGGTCTTGACCCCTGACTGATCCAATCGCGATTGTGAGGAGAAAATTTTGCCTCTGAGCTAACGATGATGTGCTCGGTGGCATGTGATCCTGTCTCGAGCTATGAGAGATGCTCGGACATGGGGGAATGTTACGTCCCCAGTCCGAAGGTCTGACTCGGTGGGACGCAACTCGACCCCGAATGAAGAGAGGCACTTGGGCCTGGGGGAATGTTACGTCCCCAGTCTGAAGGGTTGACTCGGTGGGACGTACCCCGACCCCGAGCTGAGAAAGGCACTTAGACTTGGGGGAATGTTACGTCCCCAGTCCGAATGGCTGACTCGGTGGGACGTACCTCGACCCCGAGCTGAGAAAGACACTTTGGACCTGGAGGAATGTTACGTCCCCAGTCCGAAGGGCTGACTCGGTGGGACGTACCCCGACCCCGAGCTGAGAAAGGCACTTGGACCTGGGGGAATGTTACGTCCCCAGTCCGAAGGGCTGACTCGGTGGGACGTACCTCGACCCCGAGCTGAGAAAGGCACTTGGACCTGGGGGAATGTTACGTCCCCAGTCCGAAGGGCTGACTCGGTGGGACGTACCTCGACCCCGAGCTGAGAAAGGCACTTGGACCTGGGGGAATGTTACGTCCCCAGTCCGAAGGGCTAACTCGGTGGGATGTACCCCGACCCCGAGCTGAGAAAGACTTGGCTTTGGGGGAATATTACATCCCCAGTCCAAAGAAGCCGACTCAGTGGGACGTAACCCGACCCCGAGCTGAAACAAACATCGATCTCGGCGGTACAAGAGCAGACCCGAGCCGGAAAGAAACATCGGTCTCGGCGGTACAAGAGCAGACCCGAGCCGATTACACAAGTAGCGGCCTCGGCGGAACGAATTCAGCCCCGAGCCGAATAACCAAGCGGCCTCGGCGGAACGAATCCAGCCCCGAGCCGATTAACCAAGTGGCCTCGGCGGAACGAATCCAGCCCCGAGCTGATTAATCCTTGGGACTTATTCAGAAGGGAAGTGAATCAACCTTTTGAAACCCTACCGAATCTGGCACGGGCGTCCCCTTACAAGACCAGTGAAAAACAAAAATAAATCTCTGGAAAATAAAATTAAAAGACGGGGGCGACTTATCGCTTATCCCAAAACAAAATGTTTCGCAAGTATAAACAACAACACAGATGCCTCAAAACAGCGTCCTGTCCGAGGTCTCCAAAACACAATTCTGAATCTTTCAATTCAGTGTCCCGGCGAACCAGGATTTGGATCAGTAGAGCGTTTAAAATGGTAAGGGCACATCCTCTATACGTCAGGTCACTGTGGAGCCTGTGTATTTGTGTGGGGGCTCCTCCTTACCGCGCTGGAGCAGGCACACGCCACAAGGGCACAACGCCTCCCCGTGTTGCGCCTCTCTTGGATCCAAATGATGAATGGATCAAAGAGTGTTCGGGATACTAAGAGCACATCCCTCATTAGGTCCGATATCACTGGAGCTAGCAATCGTCACGGGGGCGTCATCACTCCCCGTGTTATGCTTTCCCACGGATCCATTACATCGGGTAAGTGAGGATCGAAGAGTGTTCGATACATTAAGGGTATATTCCTCCTTATGTTCGGTAACACTGGAGCAAGCAATCGCCACGAGGGTATCATCCCTCCCCGTGCTATGCTTCTCACGGATCCTATGCATCGAGTATGTCCCTGAATATTCCGAGGACCCCGAGCTAAAAGAGACACTTGGTTCTGGGGGAATGTCATGTCCCCAGACCAATAAGTATGACTCGGCGGGACGTAACCCGACCCCGAGCTGAAAGAGGTACTTGGCTCTGGGGGAATATCCCGTCCCCAGACCAATATGCATGACTCGGTGGGACGTAACCCGACCCCGAGCCGAATAATCACAGATGAAAGACTCAGTAAGAGCAATGTCTGTGACATGTGTCGTGGAGCAAGTTCTGTTTTGTTAAGTTCATTAGAACATAGATCCCATAGATGAGGTAAATGTTTGGTCCCATCAGCTACTTTCCCAATGTAGCGTATATTAATTCCATGAGCATGGAGAGCTTCAGTCAATGTCTGGCCATCCATGGGTGAAACTTCAAGCATGCAAAGATCTTGAATAAATTTTGGAAGCACCACATCTGCTAGGTAAGAACCAACTTTCCTTACATTTTCTTCATCTGCTGCCATCTCATCTTGACTCCCAGCCAACTTAAATTCAGTAAAAACATTGGGGTTGAAGAGTATTTCGTCACATGAATCAGAGCTTTCTTCAGGTGTAGAAGCACATTCTTGGATTGCCTCAGCCTTCCCTTCTTTTGTCACGTCCTTTTGATTTTTCTCCTGGCAAAAGGTAGTAATTAGTTTTGGTCTTAGAATACAAAATCGGGAGCCCGGTCCAGTATAGTTTGCATCACGTGGAGTTACTCTCATCAAGTCAAGAAGATAATGTCTGTCATCACTGCCAACAATACCCTTGCATTCCACCGGAGCAGCCAATTTTAAGGCATTACCAGATCCATCAAGGACAGTGTGTTCTTTCAAATGAAGGCGTTTGGCAGCCTCTTTGACCTTTGAATGAAAATCTTCATTCCAGCTAATTTTCTTGCCATTATCAACAGAACCATAAAGAAGGGAGTCTGATTTATCCCCTTGAAGAATGCCAGGTATGACACTCTGAGCTACTACTCTATGACCACTGTAATCAATTATAGCCATCGCAAGATTATAAAGCCCAGGGAAATCAGCTTCCTGGTATACCTTGGTGCCTTTCAAGTCATTATTTGCAGAAGCATATGTAGCCTGCTCACTTTCAGCCAACTGGGTTTCAGTAGACACTTGAGCCAATTCCACAGCGCCATTGGATTCCCCTGCATTCTCACCATTAGAGATTCCAACATCCCCACTTATGAAATCATTTGAAACCTTTCTGGATGAATTGATCAAAGTGCTTGAACTTTCAATGTTCAAATTACTATCATTTGCACGTTTCTTCGACAGCTGTTCGAGGTCCGCATCCACCGCAAAACTGAAGAATATATTGTTGTGAACATACATGTGAAAGCACTCTGGATCAGTTGAACTCCCTGCCGATCGGTGACTTCCATCTTCTACCATCGTCTTACTACGCGAACCGCTTTTTGTTGAGTTCCCCACAGACGGCGCCAACTGTTGACGACTGATTTTGATCTCAGGGGCAATATGGGAATATCACTCCCGAGACTAATCCTCCCTCAATAGTGAATTTGTTTGGTTATGGGGGACCAAAAGCAAATTTAGCAAAAGACAGATAAATGCACCAATCAACAAGGATATTTAACGTGGTTCGGCGGATCTTGGTCCGACCTACGTCCACGGGCGCAAAAAGGATGATACTTTTATTACTCAAACACGCTTCTCAGCTCTCTCTTTTGTTTATAAGTCTCACAATAATGATCTTGATCTCCACTTTTAACTTCCTCCCCTTATGCACACTCTACCCTTCTATTTATAATAGTGTAGAAATCATATTCCTTCTCCTACAAGAATTTCCTAATTGGAGATGGTTTCATTTTCCCATAAGGATTCATAGTTTAAAACTACCATCTCTTCATTTATCCTATTAAGACATTGATTTACCAATTCCTTTTAGGACATTGACTTATCAATTCCCGTGAAAGTAGGATAACTTGTCCTTTTCCCCGTAGAAATATGATACATTGTCTTCTGGAACACGCCTCGTCATATGGTCGGTTTTTGGCATGGTCGGCTACCACAGTCCTTTGAGTTTGGGATGCTACCACCGATCTGGTAATGTTCGGACACCCGAACTCAGGTGGTCGGTCAGTTAGTATAAAGTGCTCGGCTTCTTACCGTCAAGTGGTCGGGTCGGCTTTAACGGTCTCGATGAATGAAGTTACCCATTTTACCCATGTCGTGTCTGTTTAAATAACATAGTGCCCGGAAAACACCATCAACAGATATATAAAAGATAATAATATACATGTAAGGCCAATTTATAGTAAACATGATACATAGAAATCTTGATTCGATTTTTTTTTTGTTCAATATTAATAATAGGCCGTCTTCCCGGTCAACATCACGACCCATGCGACCATCCAAATTTTCATCATCCAACGGACAGATCTCACCCAATGGCAAATATTCGCACGATCCGGCTTAAGAAATTATCATATATAAATTTGAAAATTATGTCACGTTCGAAAAAAATATTTAATTTTGAAAAAAGAAGATATATATATATATATATATATTCAAAATGATTAAAATTAAATATTTATTATAAAAAATTGAGTGTGTTTTAATATCAACTAAGTTTTGAGTGAATAGATTGATAATTTTTTATTTTAGGTGATAAATGTAAATGACCATTTGACATTTCCTCAAAATAAGTATTATTTTTGAATATTAAATAATTTTCTGGGAAGGTATATCATTTTGAAAAGAGTATTTGGAATCTCTAATACTCATTTATGACCGTCGATCTCACTCATTAACCAAATCCAACGGCCCGATTACAAAGTACTGCATATCTAATAACAGCAGTTACGAACAAAAGTAAAAAAAGCAACAAAGCTCAGTGAAGAGTAGGGGTGACAAAACGAATCAACGAATCGAATTTGTATCGAATCCTAAACGAATCGAATCAAAATGTGATGGATTCGTATTCGATTCGTTTATTAAACGAATCCTAATATCAGGATTCGTATTCGATTCGTTTAATAAACGAATCGAATACGAATATTCGTTTATTCGTTTAGTTAATGATATTATTTAATAAAATAATTTACCTGTTAGTGGGACCATTGCCAGCGCTAATCTAGGTAAGTTTTCCTAATATCAGGATTCGTTTATTGAAAGATGAAATTGAATTTTCCTGTTAGTGGGACCATTGCCAGCGCTAATCTAGGTAAGTTTTCCTTATTTTAGAGATGGTTGAAGCCATGAATAAAGTTGCGAAGTTGGACGTGGAGCTGACGGTGGAGGAGAGGAATCTGGTGTCTGTGGGGTACAAGAATGTTATTGGGGCAAGAAGGGCATCGTGGAGGATTTTGTCTTCCATTGAACAGAAGGAGGAGGCCAAGGGTAATGAGCAAAATGTGAAGAGGATCAAGGAATACAGGCAGAGGGTTGAAAATGAGCTTGCAAAGATCTGTAATGACATATTGTCAGTCATTGATGAGCACCTCATCCCATCCTCCACATCTGGAGAATCAACTATTTTTTACTATAAGATGTGAGGATTCTTACACTGCCTCTACTTATTTGGGTTTTAAGTGTTGAGTTATTCTTAAATGAGAAATGCTTGATTATGAGATAGAAGAAAGAAAATGTCTACCTGAAGACTCTAGAAACTTTCATGAATAACCTTTCAGTTATTATAGCTTTAAATTATTTGGATGTTGTTTTAAAAACCATTCGGTCTAAAAATTATTGTCAGAGTAGAGTAGGCATAACTCATAAGAAGAATGAGATTAAATTTCTTGAAATTCATTTTCGTCTATTACTGTGCACATGAATTGGATTTCTATTTCTTAAAATGCTTGGATTCTTTCTTTACATGCTTCTATTAACTACAACTCTTTCACAATTACCAAAACAGCTTCTACTGTTTCACAATACTCCTTTTTTTGCTTATATATGGTTTGTGTGCCTGGTAGATTCTAATGTTTCCTTTGTGACAGGAAAGGAGATTATTATCGTTACTTAGCCGAGTTCAAAGGTGTCGAGGATCGTAAAGAAGCTGCAGATCAGTCACTTAAGGCTTATGAGGTGTGTTTGATTCTTCTCCTCCCCCTGTCTCTCTAGATGTATCATGTAGGTGCTTCTCCTTCTGCATTTATTATGTTGTTGTGGAATATAACACGTGTTGTGTTTGTTATTTGAGTAGGCTGCCACAGCTACAGCAGCCTCAGAGTTGCCCCCAACTCATCCAATCAGACTTGGCCTGGCTCTGAACTTTTCTGTTTTCTACTATGAGATTTTGAACTCACCTGAGAGGTTAACTTGCATCTTTCTCGACACGTCTATTTTCTGGTTTAAGAGTTTGTTTTTTATTCTGTTTTCAAGCATAGCATACATGGTGTTCATTGTTTATATGTTCTTTGACAAAATATGGCTCTGTAGATGCTATTCTTTCTGTAGGAGCTGCTGCTTGTCTGATGTGAAACTTTGTTAGGGTTGTGCAGGGCTTGCCACCTGGCTAAGCAAGCATTTGATGAGGCTATTGCAGAACTTGATAGCCTTAACGAAGAATCCTACAAGGACAGCACTCTTATTATGCAGCTTCTTAGGGATAACCTCACTTTATGGACCTCGGATCTGCCTGAGGAGGGAGGTGAGTGCTATAAAATTTTCTCTTCCACTTCCTGAAGCTTCTGTCAGCTTTTTATTTATTTATTTATTTATTTTGGTTTCTAAAAACTAACATCACAAAATACCAATTGCTGCGGTAGAATAAACCAATTTAAAAATGGGATAATTGGAAATTTTTTTTTTTGAGGGTTCAGAAGTCAAGAAATATGAGGACTAAATTATGAAGACTTTGATTGCAGTATTCCAAAGTAGATGCAATATTATGTCAAATAAATACATGTATACATTAAAAAAAGAACAAAATACTTAATTTTAACTATTTGATTTGAGTTTTTTATTTATTGCTTTTTTTTTTCTTATCCCTGATTTCAGATTTGTCTCTCCCTCAGTTTTCTTCAAGAAGCAAAATCACAGCTTCTTCTTTTTATATATTTTTTTTCTTTGTTGACGTATTTAGTTTCTAGATAATGGAATTTGGCAAGTTGTGGTATCTGTGTTAGTGTTTTAAAACGCTCCACCTAGGCGGTGCATTTTTGTTAGGCGGCATAGTGCCGCTGCGATTTAGGGCCAGTCAGCCACATCAGGCGGCCACTGGTTCGGCAGTGCAAAATTGGACTGAGTCGGGCGCAAAGGTGCCCTAGACGCTGCCTATCATGGCTGCCTACAGCACTGTAATTTTTTTTTCCTGTAAACCTGGATCAATACAGTGCCGTTTTGAGGGGTTCTAACAAATGATAACGTTTCGGCCTTTCTTTTTTAAATTTTAAAAGATATCCCCCAAAACGGCTGTTTGATTTAAAAAAATTAAGGAAATAACTGGGTTGCAGATAGCATGTTTTACCGTTTGCACGCAATAAATCAAATTAAAAAAAAAAAAATCATGCATACTGTTCATCTTCTTCCTCTTCCCCTACTTAGTAATGCTAGTTTTAAAAGCCCCAACTTCTTCAATTATTATTAGTTTCTCATCAAATTGACAAGTCTAACCTTACGGTCCTTACCCGAATGATATTTCCTTTGGATCAATTTATCTAAATTTCACCAGATCCTAAAATCCTCAAATTGAGCAAAATCCCTAATTTTTGATTTCTCTGAGGAATTTTTTCAGCCCCGCTAAGTCGCCGATTAGGCGTTAGACGGCACGTTTTAGTACATTGATCTGTGTACAGGGGCTTGTGATACATTGATTCTAATTTTGACTTGCGTTTGGCAGGTGAGCAATCTAAAGGTGACGAAATTCAAGCAGAGGTGAGATAATTATTCATACTTTGATTGATTAACTGGGTTTCCTCCATCCTGCTTGTCAACCGAGGTTTTCGAATGAGAAAATATGCTCGAATTTATATATCAATCATTATTCATGGAATATCTTTAGCATGATTATTGTTTTGATTATTTTAAGATATTTTTTTAAAAAATAATTTACAAGATATCGACCTCATATTTGAAATCTGTAGTGATTAATGTTGCGCTCTACTTAAATAAACTAAGATTGTAAATTTTTATTATAAAAAAAATATGTAGCCAATATACTGGCGATAAATATGACTTAATCGCTATGATTTGTTCAGCCGGTTGTTTTCAAAATAACTTTGGTAATGATTTCTTCAGTCAGGTGTTTTCTAAATTTTGTGTTTGTGGGCACCATTAGAACTTAACTGTAATTTTGTTAAGTTTTATTTACTGTAAATAAGCTTTATGTGTATTAAATTTTGCAGAATTAGTGGGTGAATAGATGAGCATCAATCAAGGGAGGAGTGAACTCATAATCCAGCTATTGAAAGAACATTGGCGTTCTCAAATTCTGATTTTTATCAATAGATGTTTAATGTCTTCAAATTTTGATTTTATCAATGTGCAATTAATCCCCGTTATTAATCTTGCCTTATATTTTTGACTCTTGTAATGTCGTAAGTAGCAAGTTCATATTCTTCGGTCATTGATAAACAATTTGCTGGACAATACTCAACGCAGTTACCACAAAAAATACAAATTCCAAAATCAATACTGTAATTAAGCAATTGTTTCTTTCGAATATCTGTTTCAAATTTCCAATCAACAACAGGCAGATCTATACGACATACGCGAACGCATACTTCACAAGCAATACATTTATCAAATTCAAAATGGATTCGACCGCGAAAACGCTCCGATGTGATTAATTTTTCATAAGAATATTGAATAGTTACAGGTAAACGATTTGCTTGGGATAAAGTAATCATGAAACTTTGACCAATGTACCTTGCAGCTCGTATTATTTGTTGACCATAATTCATGAAACCAGTTACCATAGGGAACATATCGTGAATATCTATGAATAATTTTAATTTCTTTCTCTTATTTGAGACAAGTAGTGAATATTTTATTCCTTTTTTCTTTATAGCGAAAGGAGTTGGGAAGAAGTTGTTAATAATAGATTACCGAGAGAAATAGGTAAAAGAAATTTCCAACCAAGATTTAATAGTTGGTCCATTCTTAGTCTTGGTAAAGTCCACCTTGTTGTAATCGGAACGAACAAGAACAAATAAGTTTTAGCTAATGTAATAAAGATACCAATTGTCGTTCCAAAGATTCCATCCGCTTTATTTATTTCAAATAGCTCAGGAACAAATATGTATGGAATGGAAAGATTCCAACCCCCCAAGTAAAGAACTGTTAGAAATAATGAGGAAACTAATAGATTTAGATAGGAAGCAACGTAACATAAACCAAATTTTATTCCTGAATATTCGGTTTGATAACCTGCTACTAGTTCTTCTTCTGCTTCTGGTAAATCAAAAGGTAATCTCTCGCATTCCGCTAGGGAAGAAATTAGAAAAACGATAAACCCTATAGGTTGACGCCACAAATTCCACCCCCAAAAACCATATTTTGATTGTGCCCCAACTATATCAACTGTACTTGAACTGTTAGATAATCATAGTCGGCGGTAACATTACGGTTCCCATCGCTATTACAAAACCGTACATGAGATTTTCACCTCATACGGCTCCTCAGGGCCACAAATAAATGTAAGGACCGGACCAGTATTAGTTATCTTGATATGGTTATAGGATAAAGAAAGTCAAAATCAAAATCTAGCGGAGGATCCCCAATTATACCACAGAAATTCTGTCTGCTCTAAGGATAAAAAAAACAGTATTTCGGAATTAATCTCATCCTTTAAGAATTTAAATGGGTGGGCATGGCATTGTCACCAATCTGTGACTCAAAGTTTAGATGGATCAAACAAAATATGAAGAAATCTTTTCTAAATAACAACTCATGCAATTTGGAAGTTCAACAAAAATGACCTTGACAAAACTCTAAATCCCAAAACCAGAAAGCCGTACCCAAATCCAGAGAAAGATCTCAAAACATTTGCATGATTACTCAAGTTTACTTATTTTCTTGATATATGTTTATAATTAATCAAACCATTACTTGTCTTGTAAACTAATGCTTTCACTTTGAATGTAGCCCCACTTTGAGGAGGGTCACATACCAAAAAGAAAAAGATTGACAGCCGTAAAATTTGATTAAAAGTAAAATTATTTCTTAAAACTCAAAACTTTTCATTATGATTAAATTGCATTATTTGCTTCTCTCAGTCAAAACATTTTCCGGAAATGAATTCCAGCCACTTATTGATCCAATTGTGTGCAATTCTTCCCACACAAAAATAAATTAAACACAGATAAGTTGATGATATATGTTAATCCAGAGGTGTCATTAAGAGAGTTGATACAAACAGTCAACTGAAAGACTCTAATTTAAAAACAGGCCACCCTGTGTTAGTTTTGCATATGAGATAATATTATAATTCACCCATTACCTAAAGAAAGACAGACAAATTTGGTAAGAAAAAGAAACATGGGGATACAAAGCAAATATAGTGTGATTAAAAAATGTACCAAAGGAAGGGGGGAACCAGATAAGCAAAAATGCAGAGAATCTGGTTAAAAAATAAAATCCCCAAAAGCCTATGGGTGTTAATATATGCCTCTAGAACAAAGCCGTCAAGAAATCGATCCAAAGATCTCAGCTCCTTGCAGCCGAAAGGAGAGGCAATATTTTGATATATATAATTTATCAAATCAACCTTCACAAAGCTAAAATAACATTCAAAAAAAGAAAAGAAAAGAAAAGACACGGAATCTGTTCGTTCAATTGTTTATGAACGAAGAAGGGGTCATAAGATAATATATATAGGGAAAGAAAAGAGTCTCAAACCCTAAAATGCATCCGCCACTTTTATTTCCTTGTTGGGCCTTACGGCCTTATACCTATAATTGACCCCTTTTTTTGGTTGAGGTTCTAAGTCCTAAATCTAAAACAAATTTAATTTTAAATTATAATGTAATTTTATTTATATATATATATAAATACTGTATTTGTAGGAATCTCATTTTAGAAACTTAGTTAGGGACCCTAAAATTTTGGGCAAATTAAGGCTATTCGAGTATTCCGAGTATGATTTTTCATAGTTTAGGAGTAGATCTTTATATCAAAATAAGTCTTGGCAAATTTCTAGGAATTTGATCCAACTTCTCCTCACCAGTCACCCAATATCAAATACATAAAAAAGCGTAGGGTTAAAAATTCAATTAGAATTTTTCTCACTGTGGGACACAGGAACTGGACGACGCATGCTGTCCCGAGCTCGCGGCCCGGTCGGGGGTACGGAGTAGCCACGAGGGACTAAACCGGAGAATAATGGAGTCGCCACCTGGTGTGAACCAGGAAAATGAGATTTAAGGCCGCACTCACCCCTCGCAAGGGAAGACCTCAAACCGTTGGATTCAGAATGGTCTCTTACTTATGTCACTTGTAATGAAAGGATTTATGTAATAATTTAATCAAGTTTAAGTAACCTTATTTTCAAGAGTATCATGCTTCTAAATTCACATGCATACATCAACAAGTTCATCTAAATTTACATGTAACACATATCCGAATTTGCATACAGCCTATTAGTATGTAATCTATGTCTCAATTTGCATACATAAAGATTAACACACGACAAGCATACAAGTTAATAAACACATTATACTCATACATGTGGGGAATACAGATGAACGACACCTACACAATCTTGCATAATGCATAGAAACAATCAGGTTTATCATACGAATGAATAGCTACTAGGGACAATTAGGTACGAAATCTGATGAAAATAACTCAGTTCAGTGGGTGCGCGTTCGCGTAGCGTTCGAGAACGCGTTCGAACGGTGAACAGAAGGCTCGCGTTCGTATAGCGTTCGAGAACACGTTCAAACGGAGCCAGACCTGATGCATGAAACACTAAGAAGATGCGTGCGCGTTCGCGTAGCGTTTGATAACGCGTTCGAACGGTAAACAGAAGGTTCACGTTCGTATAGCGTTCGAGAACGCGTTCGAACGGAACCAGACATGATGCATGATGAAACTAAGAAAATGCGTGCGCGTTCGCGTAACGTTCGAGAACGCGTTCGAACGGTAAACAGAAGGTTCGCGTTCGTGTGGCGTTCGAAAACGCGTTCGAACGGAACCAGACCTGATGCATGCAACACATTCATAGGCAAACAAATCCACAATGTGGGACCTCACGTATCCGATTGAACTCATCTCACATCCAATCGGATATACACCAACCGGCGCGGTAAAGCATCGTGGTAAAGGATTTTAACCCCTCCAAATAGGGGACCTTTAATCCGACTTACTAAGCTCATGCGCTCGATTGAATCATGCATACAAAGAATAAAGAAACAATAATATCGAACTTAGTGTACCCGATTGAACGTATCTTGCATTCAACCGAACACACATCAACCGGTGCGGCGAAGCATCGTGGTAAAAGATTTTAACCCCTCCAAATAGGGGACCTTTAATCCGACTTACTAAGCCCATGCGCTCGATTGTATCATGCATACAAAAGTAACATACAAAATTCAAATAATAGAAAATAAATAAACCGAAGCAACATAAAGCAAAAGAGTGCGCCGTTTACTCAAGGGGTACGTGGAATTTTATCCCGAGTACAGATCATACTACCGTCCATTCGGAATCGGCTATGAAATTTATGTCCGGGTTTCCATCCGATATACCGCGAGAGTTGACACATCTTTTATTTTATTCCAAGTCCACAACATACAATATTTCATGATACATGTATATTTATCTACTCAAGAGCCACAACATGCACTTTAACATAACAATCATGCGAACAATACTCAATAAATAATGAAAATAAAACAGAAAAAGAATGTCGAAAATACCCTCAGGTCTAACATTTTTTGCCAACTTTCAGGCTTGCATTTCACGGACGTCGGAAGGGTAAAGCTCCTCAACTTCTCCGGTTCACTGGTTTAGCGTCCTAGCTCACTGTTTTGTTGTTTTGCTTGCTGTTCGGCCTCTGTTTTGCTGCTGCTTGGCCTCTGTTTTGCTGCTGTTTCCTCTGTATTTTCTGCTCACTGTTCAGGTCAATGTTTTGACGTTTCAATGGACTGTTCCGAGTGTTTTAGGAGGTGTAGGGGCTGCTATTTTTCGGTGGAAATGGGCTGATGTTTAGGAGTGTATTTTCGGTGACGTGTGGAGGTTTAAGGGCTGCTGTTTTTCGGTGGAAAGAGGATGCTTTTTGGGGGTGTATTTTCGGTGATGTGTGGAGGTTTAGGGGCTGCTGTTTTCGGTTGTGGGGTGGGGGAGGTGAAGAGAATTATTTGTGTTTTTCTTCTTGCTATTGCCGTGAGTGGCTAAGGCTTTTGGTGTTGTGATTTTCGTGTAAGTCTTGTGTATGAGCTAGGGGTGCATGTCTTGGTTAGGGGTTGTTTATATAGAGAAGGGCTAGGGCTTCACCTTGTCTCACAAGGAAGGGATTTTGGCATTAAAAGGAGGATTTGATTTGGTATTCAACAAGGAAAGAATTAGATTGAGGGGGCAAATCTTGGCTAGATTAGGAATACAAAATATTTAATTTGTTATAATTGATTTTAATTAGGCATGACATCTTTTTAATTTAGTATTTGATTTTGTTTAGTTAGGAAGTTAATATATTTGATTTGTCTTAATTATGTATGATTATATTATGTTTTATTTAATTTGGTATATGACTTAATTAATTATTTTATTTAATTACATTATCTAATTAATATTTAATTTAATTTCCCATGTGTTTTAAATGTGTTTTATTAATTGGGGTATGTTTTATGGGCTTTGGGGGGGCTAATTGGGCTGGGGTGCGAGGCTAGCAGCAAAACCAGAAATACCGACGCCGTTCGAACACACATTCGAACGCTACACGAACGCCCGCAATCTGCCTGACTTTCGAACAAAGTAACGAACGCAGCACTAACGAAGACATTGAACTTGCGAAATGAATATGATGACGTACTTATTCTGAATTTCCCCTTCCGACCTCCGTTTCCCGCAATATCCTTAGCTAAAAAGGTAGTGCCTCCAACTGAGACTCATCATCGGGTTTCACATGCGAAAATGCAATGCCTACACTCACATCTACCTTTTTAAATAATAAAAAAAAGGAAAAAAGAAAATTCATATTGTTGGCGAGGAAAATCGCCCTAGGACGAACAAGCCAATAAGGCACGAAAAGCAATTAGGGCGAACATGTATCACACCACAGAACGATTGCAATTAGGACGACGATTTGCAATCAGGACAACAAAGGAAATACAGTCATGATGACTATCACGCGTTGCAGTTGATCTCACGATCTAGTAGTTAGGCAATAACTACCCACGACCTGGCAGTTCATCACACACAGTTTTGCAGATTGGCGGTAACTCCCCACGACCTGGCAGTTCACCATGCACAGTGTGGCAGTTGACGGTAACTCCCCACGGTCTGGCAGTTAGCACGGTTAACTCAGCGGTTAGGTGCGTGACTTAGTAGTTGCAAGCATGAGACGTGAGATGTCATGGACCAAGAAAAGAAAAACCGTTCAAACGGTTAACATAGACTCACTATAAAAAGCTCAAACATAGGAAGAAGAAGGGACCGAAAAATGAAGACTCAAAATGAGCATTTTATTTTTATCTTCTTAGCTTTATAACCCTAGGACTGTAATTTGTGTGCTTGTGCCACTTGGAGGCTTATTCACTTAATCAAACACCAATTGCTGGGACTTTGTCTCAGGAGGTTTGAACCTTACACGCTCTTTGGCGGAAAATTGTGCAAACAGTTTTTGGCGACCACAGTGGGAGGATTGGTGCAGAAAGTGGAAATGCCTCCGAAAAGAAACACTCAAACTGGCTCAAGTACAAAGGAATGGGGACTGGAGCAAACCAACCAGCCCCACGTTCCAGTCGTAGTAGGCCATTTCGAGGGTATGGCAGACTCTAGCCGATATGACACTATGCGAGAGTTAGGCCCTAACGCGGTTCACGCCTTGTTCGGCGAGTTCACCCAGGATGTTGTCGAACATGTTAGGCTCCAAAACGCTCACATCATAGATAAGTTCACTTCGGCTAGTAACTCGTATTACGAAAATATGGCCAAACACATAAGCTCATTGAATGAGTTGATGGCCAAATGTGTAGATGAGAGGACAGCCCTACTGTGGACTACACCTCTTCCTGCACCAAGCAGTCAGGAGGCTGGTCCAAGCAATGTTCCTCTGCAAGGAGTTACTGTCCCTACGATAACCAGAGGGAGTGAGTCCTGGAGGCAATGGCCCGCACTTAGGGCCAAACATGGTACAACATGATGTAGTGTTGCCCCAAGGTCCCCAAGGCCCACAAGGGCAAAGTCATGACTATGTCCCATGTGTGAGAGGACCACAACCACCACCCGTAGCGATGTCATTCAATGGCAATGATGTGTTGAGAGAACAGATGACCGAGATTCTTCAGAATCAATTCGGTCTAGGGTTGAGGCCGATTCGACCAAGATATCGAAAGCCATATCCAGATTGGATTGATGTAGCGTATACGTGGCCTAGGAACTACAAAATATCAGAATTTTCTCTGTTTATAGGGTATGAGGAAGTTTCTACCGTAGAACACATAGGGCGATTTACCCTTCAGTGCGGGGAAACGAACGATTTCCATAAGTCGAGGTTATTTCACGACTCGTTGTCAGGAGTAGCTTTCTCCTATATTGTCAGCCTGCCGCCTAATTCGGTGGAAAATTGGCACCAAATGGAACAGTTGTTCCATGCACAATTCTACAAGGCCGAATCCGAAGTGGCTTTGGCCGATTTGGAAAATTTGAGACAACTGCCAGGAGAATGGGCCGAGACGTTCTTACAAAGGTTCAAAACAGCTTGAGGCCGATGTTACGTGCCTTTTCCAGAAAAGGAGTTTGTGAGAATCGCTCAAAGCTGTCTTAATTTCGATCTAAAAAAGAAATTTCAAGATCGCGAATTCTGGGACCTCCCCCAACTCACCACTAGTGTGCAGCGATATGAACAGTTATTAAGGGATGAAAAGCAAATGAAAAATTCTAGCAAGGGAACCTATTACAGGAATATCAACTATGAAATAAGCGAAGTGGACATCGAATCAGCCGACTTATGTTTGGTCAAATTGGTTAAAGGGAAGCCGTACGTTTGCAAGAAGTGGGTTGAACCCCAAGCCAAAGTAGAGAACGATAAAAAGAGTAGGAACTTCTATTTCGACATCTCGAAGGTCGATGCCATATTCGATCAATTATATAAAGACAGGCAAATTAGGTTGAGCGATCGCCACACATTGCCAAACACCGAACAAATCGGTGGTAAAAAATAATGTAAGTGGCATAATACATGGTCTCATTCAACTAATAATTGCCTAGTTTTTCGGAATGTTTTGCAGGACGCCATAGAATCTGGACGAATAACGTTCGAAAAAAAAGATGGCGGTGGACGACAATCCTTTTCCAAAGCCGATGTAATTAAATATGATCAACTCGGACCTCACCAAAATGAACTTGCCAAAATTCAAGCTGGTCCTAGATAAAGATCAGGGCGGTCATCGTTCAAGCACTCTTGAAAGGATTAAAGCACCCCAAGAAAGGAAGGATCCGCGAAATTTATATGCACGGTGCAAAAACAATATATAGTGGATGAAGCAGTTGGAAGATACATGTGAAAGGCCAGTAAAGAAAGAGCCAGTAGCATGGCAGCCAATGACCTTCGCACCAAGGTTTTACGGCGAACATTCAAACTTCGTCCAAAATATAATAACGTTTAGGCCGAAAATTCATCGGTCCAACGTATGGCATTCGTACCATCGGCCATACTCATGCCAACAGCTAGGGAAGAACTACCCTAATGTGGACGAAATGACAAGAACAAGCCAAGCCCTTACATAACAAAGGTGAAAAGGGCGCCCTAGGACAAGTGTCACGACTTAATTCGGGAGAAGAAAAAGAGCGGGAAACGAAAAGGACAACGTTTGATATGACTTGACGTTGGAGTGACGTAAAAGACGTCACATTAATTGGCGAAATGATGAAACGTGTTGGGAAGGTCGTGCATTTATTGAGGAAATGATGGGCTCACATGGGGAATGAAAAGACGGCCCTCGATACACGCAAGTGACAACAAAAGATATGGTGAAGACCTGCAGGCCGAAGCTAATACACGGCCAATAGACATCGTTCTGACTTTACCCAAATTCAGAAATTCGTCTCGATTTCATCGCCCGGCTCAATCAAGACGAATTTGGGGGACAATTGTTGGCGAGGAAAACCGCCCTAGGACGAACAAGCCAATAAGGGACGAAAAGCAATTAGGGCGAACATGTACCACACCACAGAACAATTTGCAATTAGGACGACGATTTGCAATTAGGACGACAAAGGAAAAACAGTCAAGACGACTATCACGCGTTGCAGTTGATCCCACGATCTAGTAGTTAGGCAGTAACTACCCACGACCTGGCAGTTCATCACGCACAATGTGGCAGTTGACGGTAACTCCCCACGGTCTGGTAGTTAGCACGGTTAACTCAGCGGTTAGGTGCGTGACCCAGCAATTGCAAGCATGAGACGTGGGATGTCATGAACCAAGAAAAGCGAAACCGTTCAAACGGTTAACAGAGACTCACTATAAAAAGCTCAAACATAGGAAGAAGAAGGGACCGAAAAATGAAGACTCAAAATTAGCTTCTTGCTGGGACTTTGTCTCAGGAAGTTTGAACCTTACACGCTCTTTGACCGAAAATTGTGGAAACACAATTTTTAAAAAAGCCATTGCATAAGAAGCTTGTGTTGGCTAATTTCCATGATAATGATGCCCAACAATTACTCCCAGTCAAATTACACGGTATTATATATCGATAATACCGAGTTCCTCATATAAATATAATATATAATACACATGCTAAAATAATTAAACGGTAAATTATTAAAAAGGAGAAAAAATCAAACTCCCATTTATATTTTGTGCTTCACATTATATGAAACTTATAACATGTGATTAAACCCAAATTTCATTAGAGAAACAAAAAAGATCTAATTTTTTCAAATTAATTAGTAACAAACTTTAAATAAATGTATATCAATCAGTCGAAAAAAAAAATTTCCATGAAAATGAAAACAACCCAAACATTTTAAACTTACATTTTAAAATAAAAAAAATCAAGAACAATATTATTTCCATGAAAATGAAAACAAGCCAAACGTTTAAAACTTACATTTAAAATATTAATTTATTGTATTACCAATTTGATTGACAATATGGCGTAAGGGCCCTTCTTGCTTCAAATGATCCTCAAATTACAATCAAAACCACATCTTCATCTACATAGAGGGTTGTCTTTTGTGTATATTGAAAGATAATAGGTTCCCTAATTCACTTTCATCAACAATTTCAAACACCATGACCTAATCAATCAAATAAAAATTTACAGAGGGGTCAATTTTCTTCTTTTTGTTTCGTTTTTTATAATCTTAAGCTTGTTCCCCTAAGGCTAATTCCAAACTTCTGCAGAAATCCGAGTATTACTTGAACCAGTTGTGTATTTTTTTTTTTTTTTTTTGCTTTCAGTTTGTCTACTCACAAATAGGCATATCCCTAAAAGAAACTCTTATTTTCAGGTATACACTGTCTCCGGCAGCGATATGGTTTAAAAGGTTTTTATCACCTGAATTTAACCACGACACAAGATATATCATCTTTGCTGTCTCTTTTCAATGCTTCGGCTATTAACTGTTTCGCTGCATTCTGTGGGTCTTTGATCTTTCTTGCGATATCAACAGCCTCTTGATTGCTCATCACCTGGATTATTTCCATAAGAAAAGAAAATGAATTATAAGGCACTATCATTCACAGGGTAAGCACCTTCACGACAATAGTTTGCATGCACAGGTTTGCAATAGTAGTTATACTGATGCAAGAAGACGTGAGAAAGTTGAGGAAAAAAGGTTTACCTACCTTCCAAAGACCATCACTTGCAAGGACTAGGATGTCATTACGGCTGTCGATGGTAGTATTTTGTATGTCAGGATCTGATCGCAAATGTGATTTAAGGCTCTTGTCTCCAAAGGCACGAGAAACTGCCAGCTGCCCATTTACTCTTGGAACATCGCCTGATAAAAAGATGCAAAGGCAGACGAATTAACAATACGTAAACAGTATCCCAATTTCCAAGCTTGCCTGATCAATGCAAGAACGCCAACTATGAGGTATGTTCTTCTGTTAAATCAATAGTGTGTTTTAAATTGTTGCAAAAGATCATGCAGAAAATCAATTAAGCAAAACACCACTTAATCTACAAATAAGAAAGATAGAAATCACTTACATATGATGAAAGGTCACACATTCGAAAGTTTGATGAAAAGTATAGGGTGTTTATGAACATATAAGGAAGTGGAAAAAATAACATTGTGGTGTCGTCTATGATGTGGCAATTATATATTTGAATGTTTACAATAACTTCACCCTGCAAATAGATATCAAAATCCATCGGGACACCAAAATAATATTTCCTACCAAAATAACTCGATACCGTGAAAGGTAGAATCTTAATGAACCAAAAAAGGAAGTCTAGAAAATATAAAACATGAATAAAGGCCCAGCAGAATTTACATTTTTTTTTTTCAGAGACCTTGCAGAATACTCGACCCGCAAATAGATAGAGTACCAACTCATGCACACCAGTTTATGGAGATCACTAGCGATGGCTGCAATATTTATAACAGCTGCATCCAGCAGGATAGAGTTTTTGTTTCATTTTCCATATGAAAAACATAATCAATCATTCAAAATTTCCTAGAAACATAGCAGGGATCCAGATCCAATCACATAAAATGTAATGAGCACCTTGAAGACTTTGGACATTGAGGACCGAGTGATATCAAGTTCCTAATAAAATGCAGATAAACCTTTCTTTTCCTGATGGTCATAACATGGAATTATGGATAGCACTAATCTAAAACACGGCGCCTAGCGCTGCATTTATGCTAGGCAGCTAGACCGCCGTGCCTAAACCCAAATCGGTGGAGTTAGGCGCTTGGTCGGCTAGTCAGTGTTTTTTGGCGTTTTCCAGCGGCTAAAGCCGCCATGGTATCTTGGATTTTTTCAAAATTAACCCCAAAACGGTGTCGGTTTCTGACTTCTCTTAATATTTTAAAGCTTAATTTATTCCCAATTTCACAAATTTATGAAAAAAAAACCCCTAAATTTTCAAAAAATCATAATTTTTGGAAAAAAAAAACCCTAATTTGTTCAATTCTTGTTGGTTTCTCATCAAATTAACCATTCAGAAACCTTGCCCATCACTCAAACAATATTTCCCTATGATCAATTTGCCCAAATTCCACTAGACCTTAAAATCCCCAAATTGACCTAAAACCCTAATTTTGAAATTCCCCAATTTCCGAGGAATTTCCCGGGCTGCTGCCGCCCGACAAACACCTAGAGAGTTTAGAATATTGATGGATAAAAAGTATTTTTGCTAAGGTATATTCCTACAATAGGTTCCATGACTTCCATGAGCACTCAATTGCTACAAAATCCATTGTCATTTTTTTAAACAAAATTATCAAGCAATATCAACTCCACATGTGTTACCAATCAAAGAGACTAAAAACAAATTAGAAAACATTTACTGTTCCCAATTGGTCTGGCCTTCTAGCGTGCAAAAGCGATGCCAAGTGATAAGAAATTTTCAGAGGCATTTTAAGAGATTCTGCCAAATGGCATGCAACAATACCTCCTTATGACCAGAACTTCAAAGTACAATTCTGTCTTCAAAGATTTTGGACAATAAATATCACATGTAATTTCCGACATATTCTTTTAAATTTCCTAGTAATCTTAAGAAATAATCAAGCATTCCTTTGTTTATACAGACAGACCATTTTAAACAAGCCAGTGACCTCTAACTTAAACAAGCCAGTAACCTTTTATGTTGTTATGAGTTATGACTAAAACTCAAGCAGCAGCAATTCCATTCAATCTCTGAACATTAATCATAAAGATTCCAATCCCTGCCTGAAGGCCACAATTCACCATGACATAAGAATAACATCATCGGGAATTAGTAGAAAGCCGCAAGAAAGAGCATAAATCTAAGTTTCATGTTAAGGATATAGATAGAAATCAATGAAATCTTTCAAGACACTAAAGGCATCATCAATTTGAATGGACTGCCAACTATCTCCGATGTAAAATGTTGCATAAACTAGAAAATGACTCAAGTAAATGAGTCAAAGAAATCAAAGTAAAATGAAGACGTCAAGTAATGAACTTTCTAAAAAATGTCTGTAGTTAAAACCTGGCATATTAGAGACAAAGCCGCCTTTGTTTTCAATGATCCCTCTTTCAGTGTTGGGCTCATGGTCTGTAGTCATCTGTACTGCAAGGCCTGCTGTTGAAAGAACTGCTCGAGAATCTCCAACATTGGCTACCCATAACCTTTGACCATTTATCAAAATTGCAGTTACAGCGGTGGACCCACCCCGGCCCATGTCAGAACTGTGAGAGAGAATTGCTTGATCTGTCTTCTCATAGGCTTTACAGATAGATCTCTGGGGGTCAACCCAAAACTCTTCCTAGAAGGTTTAAATGTGAAAAATAAGGAATAAAACATCCCAAAATATAATGCGTAACTAAAACTGGACCCAAAGGTTTAGTTATCCATCACAATTCAAAGCAAGATCCTACCTCCTTCAGGATGTTGGAAAGCAAATGATTTTGTAGGTACGCAGGCACATTTTCTCCCAAATGGCCATCATAAATAGCAAACAGCCCTATTTCATGACCTTGAAGTTGCACGAACTTTGCAACATGATAATCCTCCATGGGATGACTAGCTTTCCCTTTTACTAGGCTGAAACCAAACTTGACTAATCCAACATTGCTTTTTCCCTTACCAGTAGAAGATGAACGTCCTCGCACAAGCTATATGGCAGAAATATGAATAAAAAGATTTAATATGATATAGAGGAAAACAAAGTAATTCCAATTTTTAAACTACTCGCATAAGACAGCAGCAATAACATTGCGCAAAGGGAAAAGTAAAGATCAAAGGAAGCTGTTGGTTCACTTAACAACAACAAAGAAGGTTCAGCTAAACTATGATTATGATAATGATGATGACAATGTTTTAAATTTCAATAAAATGTATACCAAGCTTCAACATCTCCATTAACACAGCACAAAATTATTGAAAAACTCAAAGCAAATCCAACTTGCCAAACAAACCAAAATCTTAATCACCATAATAAGATCGAAAAAATAGTCAACCCAGCACGCACTACATATTTTTTTCTTTTCTTTTTTATAAAAAAGGTAAGGAGGTGGAGGTGGGCACAGTCCAAATTTATTTTTTATCCACTTATGGTGGCAAGCCAAATAAAGCTACTTGAAAATCACTCGGGCACGCACTTATGGCAGCACGCACTACATATGAATGATGGTAGAATTACCTCAACATGTAAAAGAGGTAAATGAAATTATTTCTCACGTCAATCCAACAACTGAATTCAAAACCAATAAGAATTCTCAAAACTCTACTGTAAACTTCAGTATTTAAAAAAAAGAAAAATCCTCCTAAAGGATACCAACAATAACCCTATAATACCATTAATTAAGCACGCTTTAACAGAACAGAACATAATCACAAAACCAGCAGAGAATAAAAATAAAAAACAAAAAAGAAGCATCCTTACCTTCGAGTAGGAAGCTTTAAAACAGCATAAACTATCCATAAAATAAAAATTCAGCAAAACTCCAACTAATTCAACTAAAAATGCAAAATCGAACTCCTTGCAAAACACCTTCACTCCAAACTTTTAGCTCCAGCCCACCTCCCAGAATTCTCAATCTACACCATTAAAACCAGATCGGATCATTAACAAAACCCTTTTAAAGACAACCCTAAAACCCTATAAATCCAAAAAAAAAAAAAAAAAAAGTCAAAAACAAGAACTGGGTATTGGAGAATTTACCTCTTGTTGATCAATTCAAAGCTCAAAATCAACTTATGCTTCTTGTTTTTGGTCTTTGTTAGGTGGGTTTTTGCTGTTTTTTCTTCTTATTGTGTTCATTAGTTTGTGCAAGTAATCGATTGCATACAGAAATGATGATAAAGAGAGAAGAAACCTTTTTTAAAGGAGAGAGAAAATTAAATTATTTATGAAAATAATAATATAAAAGATTAAAGAGAAGCCGAGAAGGAATCGACAGAATTGGTCGTAATGATATTTCGTATTAACCGCTTTGAGAGTCTTCGCAGTGAGATAATTTTTTTACTTCAAGAAAAATAAAAATAATAAAAGGAAATTTTTTATATTTATATTTTAGTATAATATTTTTGTAATTTTATAACTTTAATATTAATTTTTTTTCACAGTAATGGCAATTTAATCACCTCTTATTTTCAATATAGGGGATTTTACTAACTTAGCAACATGCAAATCATTTTCATTTTTTTGAAAGGACCGCAATGAAATCCTGTGACCAAACACCATAATTGATTCGAAAATATTACTTTTGGATTGCAAAATTTGCTCTAAGCAACACATTATACATTATCATTTCCTTGAAGTCAGTATCGATGTCTAAGAAATGTCATTCAACGATCTTAGTTGTTGCTCAGCCAGCCGACTTGTGATAGCTTCAATAACCCTTGATCACACCATCGTTAAAACGATCCGCAACCGGTATTTTCAGTTCCTATGGGTTACATCTGTTGGTTGAGATATCTATAAAAAGCAATACGTTAACGATAAATGGTAAATATAAAAAATAAGTTAAAATGAGAAAAAAATGAGATAAAAATATATTACGAGTAAATTATGGGCGCTCACTTTAACCGAGAGTCGCTCATATTTAAATTTAAATCAAATGAATATTTTCGGACTAATCCAAAAATTTTAAAAAAAAAAACTCCATTTACACGAGCTAACTTCATATAAGCAATATGCCACAAACTATCATAATATTTTTTTTAAATTTTTTAAAGTATAGATAAATGGATTTAAAAGAAGATTTTAAACAAATTAAAGAAATGGGTGGAGAAAGATAGATGTGAGAGAAGTCGACAACTTTTGAGCTAAGAAAACCGCCACCGCTGCTCTCTATGTCACTACCACCACCAATGTCAGTTGAGAGGGAAATGAGAGAGATTGAGAATTAGGGTGATTAGAAAAATAAGGACATATAGGTCAGAAAATTTTATATTTGATTTATAAGTTAAGAAATTTGGAAGTCGTCATTTTTATAATTCACTAAACATTTTTGATCGTTTATGTTAATTTCTCTTTTAATTTTTAAACTCTTGTTAGATTTTCTTATTTTGATCCATTTGGTCTGAGTTTCCCTACACCCAATGCAATCAATCACACCCACCAATTTGAGTTTTTAGATTGTTAGGTTGTTTTAGACAAGGACTGAACATAGAAGATAAGAAATAAAATTTTTATGAGTTTGTGGTCAAAAACAAAATTTTGAGGAATCAAAGACAAAAAAATATGAAATTTATTCAAGAAATATATATATATTTTTTTTTTTAAAAGAAAAAACTCTTGGATAAATTACTTAAAATATGGCATCTAAGAAACAATGAGTAGTTTCACTTCGTAATAAAGTTAGAATTTTGATTCAATGAGGATAATATTTTATTTTCACAAAAAAATGATAGATACCTTCTATTCTATTTTAACGGGGACAAATCAAAATTATCTCATAATAAATTCAGGTTGTTCGGATCCTAAATATGGCAACTGGTTGGATGACTTTGCCAAGTGCGGTTTGGGTCTCGATTATCTTTATCCGGATTTTTTGAAAATAAAACTTTCTTATTTTTTAAAAATAAAATAATTATTTAAAAAAAAATTAAAATACTTAAGAATGAAAAATAATTAAGAATATCAATGTTTTTAATTTTTTTAATTGTACCTTAAAAATTTAATTATAAATATATATATTTAGAATTAAAAATTAATTTATAAAATTAAAAAAATATATTTTTATTCTTTTTGGCTAAGCCTCGCCCATGTTGGAAATTAAAATTTTATCCTCGAGCTTTTCTATCACCCATACATCTGGGTACAGCAAGGAGGAGGCATGATTTATTTTAGGGGTAATTAAATTTTTTTCATATAATATTAGTGAGCTAAATATTTAATTATTATTAATTTTTAAAGGAAAATACAAGATGAGATCCGAACCGGACTTGGATATGAGAAGCTCACTCATTATTTCTTTTAATGAAATTAGGGTTCGAATCAAAATTCCGGATACTCTGACTCAATTCGAGTTTAGCCTGTTCCTAATCTAATTTTACAAACTGAATTTTTACTTGAGTCTAGTATGAGAAAATTTGATTGAATCAGAGTTTGGGAAGATAAAATCCAGACCCAAAAATTATCATCTCTAATTTTTTGGTCAACAAATTTATTTGTAGGGTACATATTTTGGTGGTTCCAATTATTATTACTAGTTGAATCATATTCACAATATACAATCTTCGAAGTAATCAAAGGTATATCAAATATATTGCATTTTTATAAGTCTATTGATGATCCACATGTCATATTGTAATTAGACTTGTTGACCAAAATCGAATTGGTCTAACATTTTTGTCCAATATGAATTATTATTGTAAATTTAGGATAAAATTGCACAGGCACAGGGCAGACTACACTCTAATAATGCTTCACCTAAATTGGTAATTGCATGAAAATAAGAAATCGTAGAGCCCCCTTCTCACATGGGTTGTTTAATCAAGAAAATTGATAATTGATTTGTATTAAATTTTTCATAATCTCGATTTTGAAAGCAAGATACTTTTAAAAAAATTGATTTAATGAAAGCTGAGGTGGGCCCAAAACCATCCTACATTTGGAGAAGCATGCATCTTGTGGGGAAATGAGATATTACAGAAAGGAAGAAGATGAATAGTATGAAAGGCAGAGAGCGGTTTGAATGTCTCCATGAGGATGTTGCTGTCTGTGAACTAATGGATGATAAGGGTCGATGAAATGAAGATGTGATAAAGAATGCACTTTTGGGAAGAAGATGCAAAAGCCATATTGAAAATCCCTTTACCACGAACTGCACAAGAACACCAACTCCTTTGCAACTTTGATAAGCCATAAGTGGCTATCAGATTACTTTAAAGTCGAAGTTTACAGATGCCCTTAACTGCTTTGAACCAAAGTCAAGCAACTAGAACATCATCTGGTCTCTCAACTAGAACATCATTTGGCAGACATAATTTATTTTATACTATAGCTTCAGTGGATGTGTTGTCTGGGTTACATTAGGGAGCAAATCAACTTAGAAAACATGAAGTAGAAGTATTGGTTTCTGTTTGTTGGAACATATGGCACACAAGGAATCTTGCACTATTTGAGGATAAATAAAATAGACTTCAGCAGACTTGTGGCGCAAACTGAAGCCATTGTAGAGTCGTATAATAGAGTGATGAGGCTTGATCAAGGTGTTGTACAAGAGCAGGTTAAGACTAGCAACAAAAATGGCTTCCTCCTCCTCATGAATGGTTCAAAGTAAATGTAGATGCTGCAACAAGAGAAAGCAATCAAACTTCAGATTTGGGGATCGTAATTAGAAATCCCATGGGCAAACATATGGCAGCAGCAGTGAAGAAATTGTAATGCCATTGCACTTGATGAAAGATTTTGATGATGCAACGATAGCGATTTCGACGCACATTCACGAGCATTACAAAAAAGATGTCGAAGCATATTTACACGAATCCAACCATTCAAGGAACATTATATGTCACGACCAGAAATACGGTGGAGCCTTTGCAAGTGCCATCAGGGCCAATCACACGCCAAAGAGTTAAGAAGATGAAAGACGCAATGGCGGGACTAGCACAAAATGCCATGATCGAGTGTGACACACAACTCCAGGGCATAATGGCAACACATGAGGGCTTCTATGGAGTGGGTCCAAAGCTATTTCACTTGACCCAAATCATACCAGATTGACGCACCAGCAATTTGGAAGTCAATTGCCTTTTGACGAATCTAGCCGAATCAAGTCCGACACCAAAAATTCGGCTAAGACAAGACTTAATGGGCTTGAGACACATAATTTGGGCCTAGTTACATGAAGGCCACGAAATTTAGGAGCTTTTGGTGCAATGAGACAACTTTAGACATTTTAGGAACAATTGTCACATTTGTTGACTTATTAGGCACCTTTGTTGGATTTTTATGGTTTTGTTGTTTTTCCTTTTGTTGAATTTTTTGGCAAAGTTGTTGATGACTTTAGCCACTTTATTTGAAATTTATGTTATGTTGTCTAGATTATCAAATGAATATTAAGGGCATAGCCTTTAAATAGCCATTAGTTAGCAAGTTAGGGTATTTTGGTATTTTTGCACCTATTAAGGTTTCCTTCATTGTACTATATATTGTAACATTTCTTTCTTAATGAAATTAATCATCAATTTTCGAAATTAGCTTCATCTTGAAAGCTTGGCTTTGTCCAAAATTACTTAAGGGGGGATTCCTCTTATTTCATGCAATCGACTTATCTAAGGCGTGGCAACCTTAGTGGTGTCTCTGTGCTAGCAGAACACTACAAGGAATCATCTTAAGGGTTCTCAAAGATAAGTTCTTTGTGGATCTTCTTTGTGGCCTTGGAAGGGTTTTGTTCCTACAAAATCAAATTCGCGGTGCTTGGGGTTCCATCCATTGCGAGGGGTTTGCTTGGCCTTAAACATCCAAGTGAGTTCCGCGTCACATATTGGATGTGAAAACTCAAGAGCTTAATGAAGACATCAAGAGAAGTATTATAACTTAGGGCTCTCAATGTAAGTGAGTTAATAATTCAAGTATTCTAACTCATAGGACTCATACACATTCATAAAATATATTTGGGTCATGTGCATATTGTTTTAATCTTCAAATCCTGTGTTTTCTGCACTGTGATTGGCATACCGGCCCCTGAACCGGCATATCGGTGTACATGCTATGCTTTGGGCAGTTTTGCATGCTCTCTGAAATCAGACCACTCCATACCGGTCTACCATACTGTTGGATAATTATGACCCATAACATCACTATTTGTCAAATACATTGTGGTTTTTGTACAAATTAACTATATGACAAAGGAAATTGCTATTTTATCATTTTGTAATTAGATTACTTGAATATATAAATGATAAAAGTCCTTATGATTAGTTCCAGATTAATAAGATATGAGGCAATATCAATCCACTAAATATTTAATCATTAAATATCCATAGTCGTAGTGTTATCGAGACTGGACATCGATAATGCGGAATATGCTAGTATTACACTTGTGCGCGTTATGAAAGCGTAACGACATAGTTCTCATATATTTGGGTATTGGATACTCATGCAAGTGTAATAGGAGGTTCTGTTTACCGATGGTACGGAAACAGCTTCGCTCTGGATAGACCCCTCGAAATCCCATTGGTAGTATGATTATGTGTCTATGGAAATCCGAATCAGGGTAGGTGTATTTGGTATTAACCTGAGACTTGCATCGCTAATACTTGCGACAATCAATACGCTTTGGTTTTGGTTGTCCGGGGCTTTAACATGTTCCATGTACGCCTCTTCTTGATTTATTGAGAATTGTAGTGTATTGGGTGTGATGTCAAGATGGAAGTGTCACTTCAGTCATATGGAGATGATGATCACGCAGGGATACAGAACTGGTACTCTATTAAGTTGCAACTATCGGGATAATATGACAAGGTCATGATTATCCAATTAAAGAGACTAGTTGCTAGTGATCCGATATATGCTTCGTACGGGGCAGACACAATTCCAGCCTCAGGCCTAGCATGTGACATCTTATGCTGGATCATAATACGCAATACTTAGTATACTACGCTTGGTATAGATTATGTATTCTTTAAAAGAATATTTCTGGAGAATTGGGTAGGTATGATGCTTTGGTAGAAGCCAACAATATCTTGTAAATCGGTAAGAACGTGGTATGAGGTACACACGTGTTCGGATAGTCCGACGACCAGATTTACTGCCAACATATTCATTGATTTCATGGGTCGCTTCCCAAAGATTCACCGATGACGTTTGACTCGAACAAAATTAATCTGGGATTAATTATAAGAGAGAGAAAATTATTCTGTGATTAATTACGGTAAGAATTTATCTGAGATAAAATTCGAATAGAAGAGAGAGAACGATTAATTTAGAATTAATCGATTAAATAATATATTCGTTATATTTATTGAAATTAGATTTCAATGCGGAATTAAAATTGGATTTTAATTCGGGCAAATGAATTAATTTAGAATTAATTCGTTAGCGACTTTAATAATAATGTCGCAACGGTAATTTCGTTAATTCGGAATTAAACGAACTCGAGCCCGAGCGAAGTCGCGTGTTGGATTGTTCGACTTAAATTTGGAATTTACAAGTGGTGAGACCCACTTGACTTACATCAACTAGTTTGACTAGTTATGGAAGTGGTTGATGATTAAATCAAATCTTGGATGACTTGTTTTACACATCAACACCAACCAACACACTTTGCATTATTTTATTCATTTGGAATGACATTTACCTAATTGGAATTTTGGTAAATGGTAATTGGATTTTGGAAATCAATTACACAACACAAAAGTTGAAAATCTCTCTCTCTCCATCACCATTGTCGTGAGCTTCATTCTCCCCCTTTGAAATTTTATTTCAAAATTTCTTCAAGCTACCACTTCCAAGGAGTCATTCAAGGTGTTAGGGAAACCAATCATAGAGTTTGGAACACAAGGGAAAACTTGGAGCTCTGCACCAACACCAAAAGTTTTGAACTTCATACATCCATCCAACTGATCAATGTAAGTTTTTCAGCAACATCTTTTAGTATTCACACTAATCATGACTTAGAAGATCATTGGCATGTTCTAGGAACCCAACAATGGTATCAAGAGCCTTTTCTAAGCATGAAATGAATTTAGGGTTTATATACTTTAATTTGGGGTTTTTGTGATTTGAGCATGATTCTTCAAATTGATGGTTTGGTTGAGCTTGGATGATGATGAATTAGATTTATGCAACTTAAAATTTGAGAAAAATTGATTGGATAAATTTTCCCCAATTTCCTTGCCTTGGCCGAAAGTATGAACCCTAGATGTATCATGGTGATTTTTGATTTTAGACCATTGGATGTGTTTAAAGCATGATGAGTATATTGATTGTTGATTTAATTAGATTGAAATCAAAATTGGATATAAATTATGCACATTGCCGTGAATAAAGAAGCATGATATAGATTGATTTTGCTTCAATTTGTGTTGGACATAAGTTGATTAATTAAAGCATGATTAATTAGATAAATTGGTGTTTTGGAAATATTAATTTAACTAATTAATTATAGTTAATACACTTAAATTAAAATTAATGTGAGATTTGGAATTTTGTATTAATTATAATAATCCTTTAATTTTGAATTGGGGTAATATTGTTGTATTTGGGCTTAATGGGCTTGGTTGGGCCAAGTTGGTTTAGGACAATTGGATTGGATCCAAATTGGGCCTAAAACCATTCCATAAAGTCCAAATAGAATAATTGGGCCTAATAGGCCTAAATTAATTTTTGGCAAATAGGGTGATTCCTTATTGGGCTTTGGTTGCCAAAGTCTATGCCTTAAGAATTAATTAAAAGCCCATTGGACTTTAATTAAATTGACATTGGATGTTAATTGGGCTTTGAGACCCATATAGATTGAATTTAGAATCTAAGTCTAAAAGGCACTAAAATAAGTGTAATTATTTAATTTGGAATTAAATTAGAATTAGTATTGAATACAAATTAAATTGGATTTAAAATTGTAGTTTGATATAATTCAAGAATACGCACTTTGAGTAATTATTCTTAAACGAGTTGGACTCGCGCAAATCAAATCGTTGTTTGAACATTGGATGATCATTAATTCAAAGATTAATTAATTGTATTAGATTGATTGAATAACATACTTTGTGTGAATACATGGATGTATTGTATGAATAATGTATATCATATGGATATTAGAAGGGTGATGGCAATTTTGGAAATTGTTGTAATAAATTTAGAATTTATTAAATTGGACCTGCGTGTCCAGCCTTTTATCTCCTGACTCTTTGTATTTATCTTCTCACCAATTCCCCTCAATGTTAATGAGGTTTCTTTATTGTATTATGTAATTGGGTAGAAGTTAGAATAGTGCTATCCGGGGAGATGAAATGGAGAAATTTGTTCTAGGAACAATTTGTTGAATATCCATCCGCATATCGTTATTATTTATTTCGCGCCTTATTATGCTTTTAGAATGCATGCTTAAAGGTGTATGATGAGACCTAATCAAAGATAATAAATCGGTTGCCAATTTACGCGAAAAACCCTCAAACTAATATTAAGTGATTTCCTTCCATTGAGTGGTTCTCTCTCAAGATCCAAGATTGGCATTGGTTGTTGGCCAAAGTCAAGATCAATGTCCATCGCAGATGTGTTTAACCACGAAAGCTTTGTTATATATCGCATGTCTTGGGAAGTTGTGACTTGTTGGCCAAAGTCAAGGTCACTTCTTGTTCATCGACGTGGATTACGAAGCTTTTTCACTGTCAATGGGTCACGCTTAACTGGAATCATTAAGCTTGTTGAGCCAAAGCCAAGACTTAGTTGATTCAGAGGAAAAAGTTATGAAATATATTAGATATATTGACATATATATTGTATATATGTTTCGGACTTGGAGGTCCACCTACCGGATCTAGGAATTGGATGGGATCCAATTGATCTTAGAGATCTACCTAGTTAAATATCATACAACTTGTTGGCCAAAGTCAAGGTTGTGTGTTATTTAACGGGATCATAGCCCACTAGGAAACTAGGTTTCCCGAGTACTCAACAGAGGGTTAGAGGCTCGCCGAAAAATAGTGGGAGGCCAGTATTGAATTTGCAATTTCGTTCAAATACTTTCCAAATACGCGCTTTCAAATTATTTTCGTCATTTTATATTTTTATATTAGTTGGACTAATATTTTATTATTTTTTTAACAGTTGGACTGTACCCAAAATCGTTAATTGAATAGTTAGACTATTGCAATTAAGATGTCCGGAAAGATCAACGTAAGAGACATTATCATGGGCGAAAATGTCTTTAATGGTGCGAACTTTCCTGACTGGGATATGAACCTCAGGATTGTCATGGGGGCTGAGAAGATGCTCTATACAATAGAGAGACCTCTCGGGCCTAAGCCCGAAATTGAGCAGCCGCTTGAGCTTGAGCTTTGGAAGACTCATAGCGATGACAACTCAACTGCTCAATTCGTCATGCTTGCTGCAATGACCCCACAATTTCGTCGTCAAAATAATGGATTGGATCCCTATGAAATGATATTGAAATTGAGGGACCTTCATCGATCTAACCTTAGATCGCAGAGGTACGAATTGCAGAAGAAGCTCTTTCGCTCTCGTATATCAGATGGTACATCTGTCGAGCACCATGTGTCGCAAATGATTGCTGACATCGAACAGCTGGGACAACTAGACATAGTCTTTGAGGCTGAGACTTCTATAGATTTGATCTTACAGTCTCTGCCTGACATCTGGGGTGGGTTCATCATGAACTACAATATGATGAACCAATAAAATACTCTTGGAGAGTTGATGGTAATGCTGAAAGAGGCAGAAAAAGAGCTTTTAGAGGGCAAGAAGCGCGAGGCGCACTTCACTTCGACATCTCAGTCTGCCAAGGCTTGGCCAAAGGTTACTGGAGGTGTGAAGAAGAAGAAGAAAAGAAATGGCAAGGCCAATCATCAAAGTTTTTTGGGAAGACAAAGGACAAATACCAAGATGTATGCCTGCAGTGTGGCAAACAGGGTCACTGGAAGCGTGACTGCCGTGAGTATAAAACGCACATGAAGGAAGTGAATGGGGTAAGGCTCCGGCTTCAGGTATGTTTGTTATTGAAATAAACATGTCTACTTCTAGTTTTAAAAATTGGATTTTTGATTCTGGTTGTGGTACTCATATATGTACTGATGTGCATGATCTGCAGATTAGCAAGAGACGGGTTTCAGGAGAGATCGACCTCCGAGTTGGAAATGGGACTAGAGTCGCCGTTTTGGCTATTGGGACTTACATTTTGGAACTGCCCTCGGGGCATGTACTTAATTTATCAAACTGCTATTATGTACCTAGTTGACTAAAACATTATATATGTATCTTGCTTAACCCAATGTGGGTATACTTTTGTATTCAGAAACACAAGGTGTTTTGTTTATAAAAATGATTTTGAGATATGCAGTGCTGATGTAAATAATGGTCTTTATATTTTGAATATAAATCAATCTCAATCATATAACATGACAAACAAAAGGCTTAAATTAAGTAACAAAGATGAAACTTATATGTGACATTGTCGTTTTGGACACATTAACAAGACTCGTATATCCACGCTTTCGAAGAGTGGATACTTGGACGGATTTGATCCAAATTCATATGACGTCTGCGAATCTTGTTTATTAGGCAAAATGCCTAAAATAACTTTTAGCGGTAAAGGTGCACGTGCCACCGAACTATTAGCCCTCGTTCATAGTGACGTATGCGGCCCATGTCTAGCCAGGTTAGAGGTGGATATGAATACTTCGTAACCTTACGGATGATGCATCGCGTTATGGTTATATGTGTATCTTATGAGGCACAAGTCGGAAACCTTTGAGAAATTCAAAGAGTTTCAACACGAAGTAGAAAAACAGATCGGTAAAAGTATTAAAACATTACGGTCGGACCGTGGTGGAGAATACTTAAGCAATGAGTTTCTTGATTACTTGAAAGAGTATGGTATTCTTTCACAGTGGACTCCTCCCGGAACACCTCAATTAAACGGTGTGTCTGAACGGAGAAACCGAACTTTGTTGGACATGGTAAGGTCTATGATGAGTCGCACAGAGCTACCAATTTCCTTATGGGGATATGCATTGAACAATGCACTACTTATTTTGAATAAGGTTCCGTCAAAGTCCGTTCAACAGACTTCATATGAAATATGGACAGGAAAGAAACCAGGTTTCTCATTCCTGAAGATTTGGGGATGCTGGGCATACATTAAACGTTTGGATGGTACCAAAATAGAACCCAAATCGGATAAGTGCCTATTTGTAGTTATCCTTGGGAAACCAAATGATATTACTCTACATGCGGTTTTCCTTGAAAAAGAATTCCTCAATGCAGTGGTAAGTGGGAGGAAAGTAGAACTCGATGAAAATCAGAGTGATATTATTCCTGGCACCGACTCCCAAACGGAACATGAACAGTTCATCAGGGACAATTGGATTGGATCCAAATTGGGCCTAAAACCATTCCATAAAGTCCAAATAGAATAATTGGGCCTTTAACTATTTAATTGGGCCTAATAGGCCTAAATTAATTTTTGGCAAATAGAGTGATTCCTTACTGGGCTTTGGTTGCCAAAGTCCATGCCTAAGAATTAATTAAAAGCTCATTGGACTTTAATTAAATTGACATTGGATGTTAATTGGGTCTTTGAGACCCATATAGATTGGATTTAGAATCTAAGACTAAAAGGCACTAAAATAAGTGTAATTATTTAATTTGGAATTAAATTAGAATTAGTATTGAATACAAATTAAATTGGATTTAAAATTGTAGTTCGATATAATTCAAGAATACGCACTTTGAGGATTGGATCCCTATGAAATGATGTTGAAATTGGGGACCTTCATCGATCTAACCTTAGATCGCAGAGGTACGAATTGCAGAAGAAGCTCTTTCGCTCTCGTGTGTCAGAGGGTACATCTGTCGAGCACCATGTGTCGGAGATGATTGCTGACATCGAACAGCTGGGACAACTAGGCATAGTCTTCGAGGCTGAGACTTCTATAGATTTGATCTTACAGTCTCTGCCTGACAGCTGGGGCGGGTTCATCATGAACTACAATATGATGAACCAAGAAAATACTCTTGGAGAGCTGATGGCAATGCTGAAAGAGGCAGAAAAAGAGCTTTTAAAGGGCAAGAAGCGCGAGGCGCACTTCGCTTCGACATCTCAGTCTGCCAACGCTTGGCCAAAGGCTATTGGAGGTGTGAAGAAGAAGAAGAAAAGAAAGGGCAAGGCCAAATCATGAAAGTCTTCTGGGAAGGCAAATGACAAATCCCAAGATGTTTGCCTGTAGTGTGGCAAACAGGGTCACCAGAAGCGTGACTGCTGTGAGTACAAGGCGCACATGAAGGAAGTGAAGGCGGGCAATGCTCCAGCTTCAGGTATGTTTGTTATTGAAATAAACATGTCTACTTCTAGTTTTAAAAATTGGATTTTTGATTCTGGTTGTGTTACTCATATATGTACTGATGTGCATGATCTGCAGATTAGCAAGAGACGGGCTTCAGGAGAGATCGACCTCCGAGTTGGAAATGAGACTAGAGTCGCCGTTTTGGCTATTGGGACTTACATTTTGGAACTGCCCTCGGGGCATGTACTTAATTTATCAAACTGCTATTATGTACCTAGTTTGACTAGAAACATTATATATGTATCTTGCTTAACCCAATGTGGGTATACTTTTGTATTCAGAAACACAAGGTGTTTTGTTTATAAAAATGATTCTGAGATATGTAGTGCTGATGTAAATAATGGTTTTATATTTTGAATATAAATCAATCTCAAACATATAACATGAAAAATAAAAGGCTTAAATTAAGTAACAAAGATGAAACTTATATGTGACATTGTCGTTTTGGACACATTAACAAGACTCGTATATCCACGCTTTCGAAGAGTGGATACTTGGACGGATATGATCCAAATTCATATGACGTCTGCGAATCTTGTTTATTAGGAAAAATGTCTAAAACACCTTTTAGCGGTAAAGGTGCACGTGCCACCAAACTTTTAGCCCTCGTTCATAGTGACGTATGCGGACCCATGTCTAGCCAGGCTAGATGTGGATATGAATACTTTGTAACCTTTATGGATGATGCATCGCGTTATGGTTATGGGTATCTTATGAGACACAAGTCGGAAACCTTTGAGAAATTCAAAGAGTTTCGACACGAAGTAGAAAAATAGACCGGTAAAAGTATTAAAACATTACGGTCGGACCGTGGTGGAGAATACTTAAGCAATGAGTTTCTCGATTACTTGAAAGAGTATGATATTCTTTCACAGTGGACTCCTACCGGAACACCTCAATTAAACAGTGTGTCCGAACAGAGAAATCGAATTTTGTTGGACATGGTAAGGTCTATGATGAGTCCCACAGAGCTACCAATTTCCTTATGAGGATATGCATTGAACAGTGCATACTTATTTTGAATAAGGTTCCGTCAAAGTCTGTTCAACAGACTCCATATGAAATATTGACAGGAAAGAAACCGGGTTTCTCATTCCTGAAGATTTGGGGATGTTGGGCATACGTTAAACGTTTGGATGGTATCAAACTAGAACCCAAATCGGATAAGTGCCTATTTGTAGGTTATCCTAGGGAAATCAAAGGATATTACTTCTACCACCCACAAGAGAACAAGGTATTTATTGCTCTACATGCAGTTTTCCTTGAAAATGAATTCCTCAATGTAGTGGTAAGTGGGAGGAAATTAGAACTCGATGAAAATCGGAGTGATACTATTCCTCGCACTGACTCCCAAACGGAACACGAACAGTTCATCAGGGATGAGACTGTACCACAATCTTCTAATACACAAGAACCGCGTAGGTCAGAGAGAGTCAGAAAATAACCTGAGAGGTATGGGTTTCTGATCTCACCTCACGTAGATATTAATCTTATTGAGGATAATGAGCCGGCTACGTATGAGGAAGCGATATAAGATATCGACTCTGCTTTATGGCAAGAAGCCATGAAGTCTGAAATGGATTCCATGTATACCAACCAAGTTTGGACACTGGTTGATGCACAAGAAGGCGTAAAGCCTATTGGTTGCAAATGGGTCTTCAAGAAGAAGACTGACATGGATGGAAACATACAAACGTACAAAGATAGGCTTGTAGTGAAAGTGTATCGTCAACGACATGGTGTCGACTACGACGAAACTTTTTCACATGTTGCCATGATTAAATCCATTCGGATAATGCTTGCTATTGATGCATATTTTGATTATGAAATATGGCAGATGGACGTCAAAACCGCTTTCCTTAACGGAAACCTTTTGGAGGATGTTTATATGCAACAGCCTGACGGTTTTGTCGTACCAAAACATGCAAATAAGGTTTGCAAGTTAAATCGACCCATTTATGGATTGAAGCAAACATCGGGTTCTTGGAACCAACGTTTTGATGAGATCATAAAAGAATATGATTTTTAAAAACGAGGATGATCCTTGTGTATATAAGAAGGTTAGTGGGAGCGCACTTACATTCATTGTCCTTTACATAGATGATGTATTGCTTTTTGGCAATGACATTCCCATGCTAAAATCGGTGAAAGCTTGGCTTTCATTAAAATTCTCCATGAAAGATCTAGGAGAAGCAACCTTTATTCTGGGAATAAAGATCTACTGAGATAGATCTAGAAAGCTGCTTGGACTCTCCCATAGCACATACATTGACAAAATGTTGAAGAGATTCAACATGGATCAGTCTAAGAGGGGACTGTTGCCAGTGTCACATGACGTCTCTCTATCTAAGGACATGTGTCCAAAGACTCAAGATGAGGAGAGACAACATAAGTCGGATCTCGTTCGCTTCTGCAGTCGGATCGATCATGTATGCCACAATATGTATGCGAACTGATGTCTCGTATGCTTTGAGCATGTGTAGTCGCTATCAGGCCGATCCAGGTGACATCATGTTGGGGTTGGTGCTCAGAGCGCAATTCCCGGTTGTATTTCTGTTAAATACTTCTGTAAAACATTATTATTATGAATAATATATGCAGTTTATATAATATAATCTATCTTATTAAATGGTAAGACGTAATGACCTTAGAATGATTAGTCATGGTACTGTTGCAAAAGCGTCGCAGTGGACATTGAGTAGTATCATGACGTTGTCATTCTCAGACAGTTCTGGTCAAGGTTTACACTACTTGGTCAGTATAGTAAACCCGTTGAGACCGGTACATGTCGTATACTGGAATATATGATTCCAATGGTTTCTCAATGAACCATAAGTCTTGGTAACTAGTATAGACGTGTAGGTGTTTATAGCGGATAAACACTGAACGACTCACCGAAGATTCTTAATGGATGGTACACCAGCGTCAATAAGAATCTTCTCGGGTTGAGTAGCACTTGTGATTCTTAGACTTGAGATGCCATTGTGGGCACATGAGACATCTTCTACACTTAGATGGCAGTCACGTCACCGATCTATTTAGATCAGACCTCCGCCTGTTCGTTGGGTGTAGACAGATCCTCATGGTGTCCTATGTGTATCAAGATAGGATCCGTCAGTTCTGTGTATCAGAGCATAAGTAGTCCATATGATTAGCAATCAGATAAAACCATGGGCCCGTGGTAAAGTTTAGAAGCTAGTTCTAAACATTCTTTTAGAGATTGCTAATGGATAGTCGACTGGATAATCCCGATAGAGATTTGACGTTTACATCTATATCTCTGGGATTTATCAGGATACCTGTGACGGAGGAGGAATTATACATTTGCCATGACCTCGACCTGTATGGTTCAGCGAGATTATCCGTGATCGTCATAATCTAAGGGTGGATAGATTATGGACACAAAATTTGATTTCGTGACGGATATACCTGAATCTAGAGAGTCTCAATAATGAAACATACTCGTAGAGCACTAGAGCAACATTAATAAATAATATTGATTATTTATAAAGTCGTTTAAAGGTTAAACGCAAGATACGTGCTAAAGGGAATAGATAGTCATTTGCCTAATTATTGTGTATTTACTTTTAATACTTGATTAATTTAAATACACATTAATTAATAGTCAAAATGATTCATTTGACTTATATCCTAAATGAATATATATTTTTAATATTTAATGTAAATATTATACATATATTTAATATATTTATATTTGATTAATTAATTAATTATTTAATTGTTAAATGATTAAATTAATTAAAATATAAATATCTTACATTAGGATATTTTAAGTAAATGATATTAGTTGCCATTGTTGACTTAAATAAATATCCATAAAGTGTTTTAGATATTTGTCAAGTTGATTAAATGTTTTTGAAATGAAAATGAAATGAAAATTTGGTATATACACTAGTTGAATTTTCGGCCAAGGCCAAAAATGCACAAGTATATATTGTTTTCATTTTCTTTTCATTTGTTTAACCTAATACACTTTACAAGAAAACTCCATTAAAGAAAACAAAGAAAGCAAGTGAGGAAGAAAAGAAGAAACCAAAAGAAAAGCTTGGATTTTGTAAGTTTTTCAAACTTACTATTAGAAAGGAAATTGTTCCTTAGGATCTAGGCAACATCTTGATGTTCTTAAGTTATTATTTTCATTATTTCTTGTGTTTTTGATGATGGAAATTTTGTAGAAAGTGTTGAGCATGTATGATGAAGAAAGCTTGTAACTATTGTAGTTATAACTATTCTTTTAAGGTTTTGGAAACCATGTTGCTAATCTAGAGTTATTGACCCACTCTTAAATGACCTAGATTTGATCTTGAGTTGTTTCATTATGTTGAGACTTGGATTGGATGGAAGAATGATGATTGAAGTAATTGATTTAATGTATTTGGTCTAATTTGTCCAATTGTGGAAATTGAAAAATTAGGGTTCATAACTAATTCCAAATTTGGGGCCTTTCAATATGTTGTGTATTTTGTGTGTATATGATGCATATAAAGTTTCATGTTCATTGGATTACATCTTGATGTGTTTTGATGCATGAAATGACAAAATGCACAAACCCCCCTTAATGGAGCTCTCGGCCAAAGTGAAGGAATTTGGGGATTTTGGTTGTTTTGGTGTTTTGATGTTTTGAACATGCTAAGTTAATCTTAGAAATGATTTAGAATCATTCAAAATTGATTAGATCAATTTCGGACTAAAATAGACAAAATACCAAGTTAGGGTAATTTGGTAAATTCACTAAATATGATTTATTGAATTTTATTTCATAATTTGATTATTGGAATATTAAATAAATATGTTTATTTAATTAATCGAGAGAAAAAATTTTTGAAATCGGAAAATACGATTTTCCACCGCTTCCGCTGCGTTACGGATTCAGCCCCTAAAAACCCCAACAAATCACTGGGTTTCGGTTAAGAACATCCTTAAGTATCTTAGACGAACTAAGGATGCTTTCTTAGTCTATGGAGATGGAGAACTTGAGGTAACTGAGTTTACCGATGTAAGTTTCCAAACTGATAAAGACGACTGTAATTCGCATTCCGGGTACATATTTTGTTTGAATAACGGAGCAGTGAGCTGGTAATCTTCCAAGCAAGAGACTGTTGCCGATTCAACAACAGAAGCGGAATACATCGTTGCAGCTGAGGCATCAAAAGAGGCAGTTTGGATCTGTAAATTCCTAATTGGATTATGAGTAGTTCCGTTAGCACCTGAGCCCGTTCCTTTATATTGTGACAATAACGGGACTATAACGCAGGCTAAGGAACCGCGATCTCATCAACGATCCAAACATGTACTTCGACGTTTCCATCTGATTCGTGAGATCATACATTGTGGCGATGTGAAGATCGAGAAGGTCACATCAGATGACAATATTGCAGATCCGCTGACGAAGGCTATTTCTCAGCAAAAGTTTGAGTGACATGTACATAGTTCAGGTGTTGGATACTTATGAGTCACTATTGAGTGATTGAAAAATGAGTTGTCTACCAGATGAATATACGTAGGCGAGACCGTGCCTCTGCTGTGAGCTGAAATATATTCACGGGATCCACCTTCACTATTAGTATTTAATTTAATCATTAAATATTTGTATTCTGTTTTGGGATACATTATTGCATGATTTAGTGGGAGGGGCATATTAGATTAAAAATCCATGATCTAGTTTATGCTTTTGAATTATATGAAACTGCTTAATTTCTGCTAACCGTTTTTCGTGATCTATATGATAGATTGGCGATGGCGGCACAATCCACAAATCAGTTTGCGCGTATGCTAGATGCGAACAAACTGAAAGGCGCTAAGAACTTCACTGACTGGGAATTGGATTTGAGGATTGTCCTCGATTCCGAAAAGCTGGGATATGTTCTTGAGGGTCAGTTGCCCCTTACTGTGGGTACGGATGCTTCAGAGGAGGAACACCAAGTTTTTGAAACTTGGAAGGATGATGATTTAAGGGTTAAATCATATATCCTTAGTTCACTGTCTCCGAAACTCAAGCAACAGTACTATGGTATGTTAGATTCCTATAGTATGATGACGCGATTGAGACAATCATTTGAAAACCAAGAACAAGTGATTGTTCACAAAGTCGCCATGGAACTGTTCCATGCGCGTCTGGATGATGGGCAAAGTGTTAGCCCACATGTTCTTCAGATGATCGATTTGATCGATTCAATTGAGGCAACATAATCTCATCTTGAATGACATTCTCGGTAGGAAGTGTCATTCTTGGTTCACTACCAGCTTCAGTTCGCCAGTTCGTGATGTACTTCAACATGCACGGGACTGTCTGTACCTACCAGGATCTACATAGGATGTTGCTCACGGCAGACATAGGACCTTAAGAAGGGAGTACCGACTCGCCCTCCTAGAACTACTTCTCTTTCGGCTTCTTCCCAAGGATGGTCCAAGGGAAAGAAGAAGAAAGGGAAAGAAGAAGAAGGCTTTCGGTCCTCAACAAACAGGCGAAGATTGCTAAGCCCAAGAGGGCTTCTGAAGACAAATGCCACCACTGCGGCAAAGTCGGGCATTGGAAAAGGAACTGTCCTGATTACATCGCCCAGCTGAGGAGAGACAGAGCATCTACATCAGGTACTTTTATTTTTCCAGTTATTGATTTATCTTTGGCTGTGAAGCCGTTACATCCAACTGGATTTTAGATTCTGCTTGTCCCATTCACATTTGCAATTCGTTGCAGGTGCTGAAGGAAAGTAGGAGGCTGAAGCCCGGGGAGATGCAGTTGCGGTTCGGGAGTGGAGACTCTTCGGATGCAGTTGCAGTGGGAGTATGCGAGATCTCATTGCCGAATGGGACACTTTTGTTAAATGAATGCCATTTTGTACCTGGATGTGTAGCTAATATTATATCTCTTTTTGTATTGGATACATAAGGCTTTTGTATTAATTATAAGAATAGTTCCTTATATTTATGATAGTAATAATATTCAGATCCTTTGTTGTCCAAACAGCATTGGTCATTATACATTGCAAACTTCAAAAGATATATTAAGTACTGGAGTTAATAAACGTAGTTTACCTGTAATTAATAATACTGAACTTTGCATATGAGACTTGGTCACATTGGCGTCAAACGCCTTACCCAATTGGTTAGGAATGGTTGATATAAGATCTTACCATTGAATCCTATCCAACTTATGAATCCTGTATTCAGGGTAAGATGACCAAAGCCCCATTTTCTGGTGTTGGACATCGCGCCACTAACTTACTGGAACTCGTACATTCTGATGTATGTGGTCCACTAAGTCAAACTGCTCACAGTGGTTATTCGTACTTCGTTACCTTTACCGATGATTTGTCACGGTACGGTTATGTGTATTTGATGCGACATAAATCGGAAACCTTTGAAAAGTTCAAAGAGTTCCGAAATGAAGTAGAAAAACAAACTGGTAAATATATTAAATGCCTTCGATCAGATCGAGACGGCGAATATATGAGTAGTGAGTTCATGGATATATGAAGGAGAATGGGATTCTCGCTCAATATACTCCTCCAGGTACTCCACAGCACAATGGTGTGTCTGAGAGGAGAAATCAGACTTTATTGGATATGGGATCCGATAATGTTGAGTTTTCACAGATTTGCCCTATTATTTATGGGGCTACTCTCTCTTAACAGCCGCACATCTTTTGAAACAATATTCCTTCAAAAGCTGTCCTACGACTGCTATGTATCAGATATGGTTCGGTAGGAGACCAAATCTTAATTATATTAAGGTTTGGGTTGTCCTGCCTATGTCAGGGGACTCAGCAAGATAAGCTTTCTCCTCGGGGTAAAAGTTTAGGTTTTTCGGATATCCTTCGAATACGAGGGGATATCTGTTCTATGATACCGAGCATCGAAATGTGTTCGTAGCTCGCTTCACAAAATTTCTAGAAGCAGATTTTTGTCAGAAGGTGGTAATCATAGACATGTTGAGCTTGATGAAGTCCAACCTGAAAAACGAACCAACCAACGGAGGAACCTGAAGTTCAAGTAGATGAAGGACCTTCAACACACACACTCCGTAGGTCGGAAAGGGTATATAGACCTCCTGAACGCTTGTATTTGATACAAGAAAAGAGTCTGGATGTTCTCTTAGTTGAAGAGACAGATCCTTTCACCTATAGAGAATCGATGTTGGACATCGACTCCGTGAAATGGCAAAGTGCCATGAAATCCGAGATAGACTCAATGCATGAAAATCAAGTTTGGGACTTGATTCCGCTTCCCGAAGGAATTGTTTCTATCGGTTGTAAATGGGTTTACAAGAGGAAGCGCGGGCCTGACGGTAAGGTTGAAACTTACAAGGCCCGACTGGTAGCAAAAGGTTACACGCAGCGACCTGACGTCGACTACGATGAAACTTTTTCGCCGATGGCAATGCTTAAGTCTATACGGATTTTGCTTTATATAGCTGCGTATCATGACTACGAGATTTGGCAAATGGATGTCAAAACGGCTTTTCTAAATGGATTTCTTGATGAAGAAATCTATATGGAACAGCCGGAAGGTTTTGCGTCCAGCGAAACCTCGGGTATGGTATGTAAGCTTAAGAAGTCCATTTATAGACTTAAACAAGCTTCACGAAGTTGGAATCTTCGATTCGATGAGATTATTAGATCGTCTGGTTTTCTCAAGAATTCGGAAGAATCATGTGTGTATCAGAAGGCCAGTGGGAGCATGGTCGTATTTTTAGTCTTATATGTTGATGACATCCTAATCATTGGGAATGATTTAGGTATGTTACAAAGCGTCAAAGCATACCTCTGTAAGAATTCTCCATGAAGGACCTGAGAGAAGCTTCCTATGTTTTAGGGATACAAACTCTATAGAGATAGACAAGGAGGCTGATTGGGTTATCCCAATCAACGTATAAGATAAGATCTTGGAACGGTATAGTTTGGTAACTGTAAGACAACAAACATACCGTTCAGACATTGGATTCATCTTTCTAAGAAGATGTGTCCACAAACAGAAGATGAGAAGGTTAGAATGTCTAACCAACCTTATGCTTCGTGTTTGGGTAGCATAATGTATGTCATGTTATGTACGAGGCCTGATATCAGTTTCGCTGTTAGCGTAACTAGTCGATATCAGTCCAATCCAGGTAATGACCATTGGATGGCCATTAAACATATCCTAAAGTATCTCAAAGGTACCAAGGATAAGTTAATAATTTATGGAGGAAACGAACTGCCAGGTTAATGGGTATACAGACTCCGATTTTTAATCGGATCCCGATGATAGAAAGTCTACATCTGGATTGTCTTTACCCTTAACGAGGAGGTGCAATTTGTTGGAAGAGTTCCATATAGACTTTAATAATAATATCACAACGGCAAATTCGTTAATTCAGAATTAAACGAACCCGAGCCCGAGCGAAGTCAGGTGTTGGATTGTTCGACTTAAATTCGGAATTTACAAGTGGTGAGACCCACTCGACTTACATCAACTAGTTTGACTAGTGATGAAGTGGTTGATGATTAAATCAAATCTTGGATGACTTTTTTTACACACCAACACCACACCAACCAACACACTTTGCATTATTTTATTAATTTGGAATGACATTTACCTAATTGGATTTTTGGTAAATGGTAATTGGATTTTGGAAATCAATTACACAACACAAAAGTTGAAATCTCTCTCTCTCCCTCACCATTGCCGTGAGCTTCCTTCTCCCCCTTTGAAATTTTGTTTCAAAATTTCTTCAAGCTAGCACTTCCAAGGAGTCATAAGGAGTCATTCAAGGTGTTAGGGAAACTTTTTTTTAGAGTTTGGAACACAAGGGAAAACTTGGAGCTCTTTACCAACACCAAAAACTTTTGAACTTCATACATCCATCCAACCAATCAATGTAAGTTTTTCCGCAACTTCTTTTAGTATTCACACTAATCATGACTTAGAAGATCATTGGCATGTTCTAGGAACCCACACATACCGGTAAATTTGGAGTTTACATAGCTATTGGAACGGGACGGATCATACTGGTCCTCATACCAGTTATCTAACCGACATATCGGTCACCATGCCGGTCAGTAATCTGGTAGGTCACACACATTATGCTCAACAATCATATTGGATATAACCATTTGATTTGCAGGACTGACATACCGGTACAGTCTCAGGACGGAGAGCTAGAACAATTTTCTATTTCTCTATATATTGAGCCCTTATTTCATTTTTACAGAGTTCTAACACCTTCATACATTTTATAAAAAAAGAAAAAACATAGAGTTTCTTTAATCTTTTTCATCATACACTCTATTGATCATCAGATCTCACGCACTACATCTTCATATATATTTTAGTGAACTTGAAGTTATTTGGGTTAAAAACTCACATCTTAATCTTCTTCTTCTTCTTTTTTTTGAGTACCCAAATTGTATTATAATATGCTTATCTTAAATATTTATGATTGTGGAAATCCCTTATTCTTATTGAGTGGGTATACTATTCGGCTGGATTATAACTTGGAAGTGCATTAATAGTATACTTCTTAGAACGTAGACAAGTTAACAAAACATAGTGTCAAGTGGCAAGCAGAGTACAGAAGCAGTCATGCTAGCATCTATTGGCCAAATACAATAGAGCTAAACGCGCGAAACATTACCGTTTAACTACCTCTCAAATTACTCATTAAATGACGCACACCTATAAATACCTTTTACTTTGGCGCCTAATTCATTTTCAACTCCGCGTTCACAAAGAGAGACTGTGTGATTTTGAGAGACCAAATTCCTAGGGTTTTGTCAATCAACGATTTCGAAAATGCAGAAGCTAGGGTTTCCAAGCATGAAGAGCTTGGATAAGTTCAAATCTCTGTCAGGATCCGCGAAGAATCTCTCGTTTTCTTCGCGTCCTTCTTCCGATTCGCTTACATCGGGGAGTTTCACTAACTTGAAGCTGACTGCAGGTTTTTGATCGTTTAATTATGGATTTTTTTTGTTGCGTTCTTTGAAGAATTTCATCGATTTTGATGAATTTGTGTTGTTAATTTGTTTGATTGTAGAGAAATTGGTCAAGGAGCAAGCTTCTGTGAAAACTGATCTGGAAATGGCGGTAATATGAATGCATCTCTATCTCTTTATCTATACCTATGAAAATCTATGTATGTTATAATAGAGGAGGAAATGTGTATATATGTACGAGTTTAGAATAGAGGAGGAAATGTGTATATATGTATGAGTTTTTCTGCATCTCTCTCTGTGTGTTTTTGCATGCAACTCTGTAATTGTGTCAGCTAAGAAAGGTATCTAATTTGTAATTGTTTCAGTGAAGTTTGTGTATTTGCATGATTATTTGTAGAGTTACAAGATTTTTAGAGTTTGTTGTTTACTTGCATGATTATTAGAACAAACTTGCATCGGTTCATTGAGGCATTTATACAGTTACATTATCAGAAGGTTTGTTACATGAATATCAAAGTTTGGTTTCCACATGTCAATGAGATTTTTGAGTGCGCAAGCATGAGATTGAATGTGCAACCTAAATTTTTTGCATGAATGAACAAAGGCAATAATTTCGTTGTTTGTTGTACTTCCAAAATTATTGTTTGATTGAATAGTAACTTGATAATCACAGTTTAATAAATGTAGAATTCTAAGCTCAACAAATCAATGGAGCATATCCGTCTATTAGAGGAAAAATTGCAGAAAGCTGTTAATGAGAATGCTAAGTTGAAAGTAAAGCAGAAAGAAGATGAGAAGCTCTGGAAAGGACTGGAGTCTAAATTTTCTTCAACTAAGACTCTCTCTGATCAACTCACAGAGACTTTACAACACTTAGCTATTCAGGTTCAGAATGGTATGTAATTATATATATTCAAGGCTGTATTATAACTATCAGTGATGATGTTGGGCTGTGACTCTTTGCATTTCTTTAACAGCTGAAAAGGATAAGCATTTTTTTGAAGACAAACTATCCTCAAGCATGAACACTGTCGATTGTCAGAAGCAACAGATGGATCACCTAGCTCTGAAATTAGGCTCTGCAGAGGAAATTATTATAAATCGTTAGTTGTTATTGCCTGTTGTTTGTGTTAAAATATTAAATGATTATACTTGGATCTATTTGACTTATACGCATTTGGTTCAATCTAAAGCTAGTTTCATGGAAGCCTTGCTGCTTGCCGTAATTTGATTTTCCCTTCTATGACGCACTTGAAATCCTGACTGTAGGTGAGAAGGAACTACAGGAACTCAACATTGAGAGAGAGGAAAGGGATAAGTTTTATAGAGATGAATGTTGCAGAACCGAAAATCTCATAAATGAGAAAGGTAAACATCTTGCTTACCTGAGATTGCATTAGTCAGTTGATTTGAAAAAGGCCAATAGTCAGGTTACTTCAGATTCCCAGATCAGCTATATGTATAGCTATTGGAAGATGACAATACAGGTGAACTTAGTAACTTCGTTACACTGTAATATGTCTCTAGGAGTACTAATTTTTGAAGAATATTATGAGTTTTATACATCAGTGTGAAGGTGTTTATGCCTCATTGGCTCATTCACCGGTCCTTCATGGTTTATGATTAGCCTCTTATATTTTTTAATTGTTTCATTTAATATATTGGCCTCTTAATTCAATATAGGAATAGCATTCTCATGGTGTAATTTTTAAAATTGAACATCAAGTCATATTTGCCCAAGCAGAAAGATAAACATTGTGCAGCAGTTCCTTGCAAAGCCATTTTTCTTACATTCTCTGTTTTTATGCTTGCAGATGCTATGATAAAGACATTTGAAGCCACTGTGGCTGCTGATAGACTGGAGACAGAGAGTCTAAACTCTAAAGTGGAGGAGATGCATCATGACTTACGATCCAAGGAAGATCAAATAAATCATTTTATGATCACTAAAGAGAACTTGGAAAAGGAGAAGATTGATCTTCAAATGTGCCGGGATAACTTTGAGAAAAAATTAGTCGCTTCAATCCAGGAGATAAAAAATCTTGAAGGCTTTATTCAAATGTTTTCAGCTCAGTTGGTTGAACTGGATAAACAAAGTTTGACTTTCAAGGAAAAGTTTCATCTGCTAAACTCACATTATGAATCATACTCCAAGTCGGTCCAGTTGGACAGAGACCTTGCTTCTAAGCAGGCTAAAAAACAATATGATGAACTTCGTGATAAGTTCTTGTGCGCAACATCTGAAAAAGATGCATTGCAGTTAGTACACCAGGAGTTAAACGACAAGATCATTGAACTCCAAAAAGCCCAGGAGTCTGTGAAGGCACAGTTTTCGGACGAATGCCATTTAGCTGGAGAGAGAATTCGTAGGTTGGAGTCTGAAGCCCAAGTTCTTATCTCGAAGAAGATTGAAATTGAATTATTGGTTTCCAAGTTGGAGAAGGAAATTGATAGTTTGTTAGAAAGTTCGAGATCATCTGAGAATGAAATGGTCTGGAATTTTTTTCTTATCTATGCTATACTTGAGCATGCCATGTTGCTATTTTAAACCTATTTGACTAAATTCTGCAGCAAGATCTGCTGCAAAAGATTTCATCTTTGGAAATGGAGAACAAAGAAAATATTGAGAAATTTCAGGCAGAATTGCAGAAAAAAGAAGAAGATACAAATAATCTGCAACAGGAGCATGAGAAGAGGGAGATTCTTGTAGATTCTTTGGAGAAACAAGTTTTCCAGCTTCAGAACATCTTGGGGGAGAAGGAACAGCTTATACTGCAATATAATGACAGAGAAAAGAAGCTGGAAGATCAAAATACAGAGGTCTTGAAAACACTTACAATATATGAATTTTTGGAAGTCTGTCAACTGGTCATGTAATTTAGAGTATATTGCTGCAGAATCAGGCATTGCTGACTGCTGCTGAAAGCAAAATTTCAGAAGATAAGAAGCAATATGATCTTATGCTGGAAAGTAAACAGTTGGAGTTGTCAAGGAATTTGAAGGAAATATCTCAGAGGAATGATCAGGTATTTTCTTGCATCATTTTCCTTATACAACCATAAGTAATTTGATTGTTTATTTTAAATATAGAAAACTTCAATAAATTTAGCCTACAGACATTGACATTAATTGGAATTTTATCAGGCAATTAATGACATCCGGAGGAAGTATGAGGTGGAGAAGCTGGAGATTGTTAATATGGAAAAAGAAAAGGTCTGCTTGTGATTAACTACAACAACACATTTGGCTCTTAATCAAGTCTCACACATTTAATTTTTTTAATTTTCAGGCAAATAAAGCTGTTGGAGAAATGGAAAGAAAATGTGAGCAAAAGCTTGAAGAATGCAAAGAAGAGGCAGAGCAGCACCTTAAGCGTCTTCAGGAGGAACACGCTGCACTAGTATGTACCAGAAACTAATATAAGCTGAAAATTAATTTTGCTGCAATCCTATCTATAACACAATCATCTTTAAGTAATTCCTATTCTGCTATTTTAAGGGATTGAAGGAGCCATATATCATCCGCATTAATAAATAATCTATTGGCAAACATGAAATGCTATGAACTCATGGAAAGTCTGCCTTCTGTTTTGATATTGCATCAGTTTTGAGGAACTGATTTCTAGAGCATATTATTTAAGTGCTTGTAGTTTCCATATGCGTTAATCTTCATTTGGCAAGCTACTGATGAAATGTCATGTTTAGCTCAAATTTTTCATAACTGGACTAAGTTTTGCTTATACACAGGTCATTAGTATTCGACAGGAGCATGATAAGAAGGAAATAAATCTAAAAGCTGACCACATCGAGGAGCTAAAGCATGTCCGACTACAAGCTGAAAATGAATTGAGAGAGGTGCATATTGCTTCAATTTTAAGTCTTCATTATCCACATTTATCCGGAATATGTGATTCTTCCTAACTGTTTATAAACTTGTCTAGATTTAAGTCTTCATTATCCACATTTATTGGAATATGTGATTCTTCCTAACTGTTTATAAACTTGTCTAGAAGACCATGAAACTAAGGAGTGAACATGAAATTCAGATGAAAGCTTTGCAATGTCAGCATGAAGATGAGTACAGGAAACTTCAAGAGGAGTTGCATATCCAGAAATCCAAAGTAAGTACTCCCTTCTACCGTTTTATCAAATTACATTATCCAGACCATTCCTTGAATAAAATTTGGCTTGATATTCTACAGGAAGACAGGCAGAGAGCTTTATTGCAATTGCAGTGGAAAGTGATGGGGGACAAACCTCAAGAGGACCAAGAAGTTAATTCAAAGAAGGTTGTCTTGTTTATTCGATCTCTCTCTTTTTCTCCCCAGCACCCGCTTTTATGGACATAAAATGTTGTTTTTTTGAGCATTTGGCAGATTATATACAAAATTTTCTTTGAGCATCTTCCAAATGTGCAATGCACTGTCTAAAACATAATTTGTTCGGTTTGTTTTATTTATTGCAGGCTCATTCCATTTCATCAAGCAAGGTGAGTGATCATGGTGTTGGTAAAAGAAGAATTCAACAAACTCTTGCAAGAGAAGACAATCAAGAGAAGGTGAAAAGAGCTACAAAAATATTTGTTTATGTCTAAATCTTTCATTCCTGGCTAAGTTACCGCAAGAGTCATTTAAGTTTCTTTTTCCATACTGTTTGTAGGATTCGCCTTTCTTGAAGGTAACACAAACACCCGTGTCACAATTGTTGAAGAAAGTAGAAAATGTAAACACAGGAAGCATGATCAGCATTCCTAAACATCATAAGAAGGTCAGTTGTTTCTGTATTATGGCCAGTGATATACATATATGAAACATGTTATGGTACAATCACAATAGTATGTCTTTATTCTCCTACCATTGAAGTCTTATCTCATTAACCAATCTTGGCTAATCTAATGGCCATGCAGGTTACTCACCATGAATATGAAGTTGAAACTAGTAATGGAAGGACAATCACGAAACGAAGAAAAACAAAAAGGACAGTCATGTTTGAGGTATCCTATCATCTCAAAGCTCTTATATTTCCTACTTTGGTCATATTAGCAATGATTTTATGTGAAATAGGATGGGTGTCTAGCAAAACAGATCTTTACACATTTGTTTTCTCAAGTTGAATATGGTGTATTTGGTACTTCAAATTTTCATGCTGTGTGGCATCAGGACCCAAGAAAACGTAAGAAGATGAACACACCCAAAGCCAAAACCCCAAGAAGTGTTGCTAAGGTAACCGAAAGAAAACTTCCGTTTTAGGATTACTTTTGTAACATATATTGTAAATTATATTTATTCTTGTTATCTTCAAGAATGGCAACCTAAAATTTCTTTTGAAAAAAAAATATATAAAAACATTGAACTTAAATTTATAAATTAGTGTACTATTAGGTAATTAGCCAATATTCCTGGATATCTAAGACTGTTTAAATCACCCTGCAAAAGCTTTTTCTTGATTCAGCATGTTTAAAGTTCATGACATATATATATGTATTTCTTATGCAGGGAGTTATGGGAGGGGATAATCCACATCCTTCAAACATAGGTGATTTGTTTTCTGAGGGGTCTCTAAATCCATATGCAGATGATCCATATGCATTTGATTAGAGGTATATTCAATCGATCACTTGAATCATCAACTTTTTGGCTTTATTTTCTCTCTTTTTTGGAAAAAAAATATTTTTTTAATCATTAGCTACATTGAGAATTAGTAACTTTCTGAAAACTCGTACTTTATAGTCGGGAAGTTAAATGATTTTTGGACCCTATTAGAAGCACGGCAGGGTGAGGTGTAGGGCCTGGTCTTAATAAGTTCACCAAAGAGAGAAAATAACAACGAATCCTTTACTTAAATTCTTACTAGTAAGATGTTATTGTTTAGTCACTCTTTGCATCAGATACATGCTCCATTAGATCTGGCATGGCCTATGCATTTGATTGTTCGATGCTAGATTCAGCGTTTGCATTATTTCGAGAAGTGAGTCTAAATATCAGTAGTACACTCTATTCTACTAGAAGACTATGATGCTTCATGCAGTTTATATTTTCGTAAATGTGATAGTATTCTGTTATCGAAGAGACTAAGACCTTGCAATTGAGCATATTGCTCAAATTGTTTTTGGCCCAGAACTGACAGCTCATATGGTGGGCTTCATGATTTCATTAATCACAGGCTAATAAATTAATATCCAGAACAAGTCATGAGACCCCATACAATAGAAACGTATCAGATGAATCATGAGTCGTGTGCCTCTGTTTTACTGGAAGCATTAGTTTATTGTCAAAGTTTTTTTTTTTTTTTTTTTTTTTTTTTTTTTTTTTTTTTTTTTGGGGATAGTTTTTGGTAGGTCGTAGGACAAATGTAAATACTTATATTGCAGTTTCATGTAATTTTACTTTTGCTGAAGCTGAGACAAAAAATTTGAGTTGACATTGCAGCAAACACAGAAGTGAAGCTAGAAAGCAGACTTCTTATTTTTCTTCAAGGCCTTTCAAAATGCTTGCTGATAATACATGTGGGGTTGCCAGGTATGCTGATCTGATTGAATCATCTTTGATGAACTTTGACGTCTTTTGTGTATAATGGCTTTTGGATTGTAAGAATGTATGGGGTTGTAGATTCTTTTGTGTGTAGTGCAATGTCAATAGGAAACTTCTAAATTGATCAATTTCTACAAAGGTTTGATCTCCTCCATCAGCAGATGGCCAACGGCCGGCCCGGCCTATTGGAATCAAGCCCATGTGGGCTCATGGGCTGTCCTGGCACGGCCCACCAAGCACTGCACATTTGATTCAATTTGGAAAAAATATATATTTTTTTTAATACCGTACCAAAAAACTATAATTTTTTGTTTAAAAATAAAATGTATAGTTAAATTTAAATAGTTTTTTGAAATTTAAAAAATGATCAAAATATATTGAAATATAAATTATAATAAACTAAAAATAGACGAATCACAATATTTCCATTAATTCGTGAATTATTTTTAGAAGATCATTAATCGATTAAGCTGAAATATAATGAAAAATTATGACATCATTTAAAATTAAATGGATAATATAACATTAATATAAGAATAAAATAAAACAAACAACATATTACTAAATAATAATTATATAATTCAATTCTACCAGCTTAGAATTTATAAAACATTAATTAATGATACAATTTCAATTAAATTTTATGAAACGGAGCATTTAATCTAATATTATCAAATTCAATTTCATTTATCTAAAGAATATGTAAGTATGATATTGCAATTCAATTAAAATTAATTCATAAAATTTGAATCGTGTTTTTCGCGTTCTTTTTATTGTGTCGTACTTTGATGGCCCATGTGCCTAAAATATAAACCCGACCTGGTCTACTTCTATGTTGTGTTATGCTCGCGTGTCTTGATGAAACGTGTCGTGTCCGTACGAACACGAGTTGTGCCTGTATGCTTAATGGCAGTCGGGCCCTTTGGCCATCTCTATATCAATTTTGTTTAACTCATTTAGTTCTCACAAGGAATTAAGGTGCATATAATGGATGACCCGTTTTTACAATAAGAGAGTGTGGGTGCGAACCTTTAGTCCTGGGGATTTGGTCTTAAGGCGAGTCCCCCTGAATATAAGGAAATCCGGAGAAGGCTCACTGGGAGTCAAATGAGAATGGCCTTACAAGTTGCCGAGGTCATCATGAGTCGTGTGCCTATCACCTGGAACAGCTGGATGACACCCGACTCAAGAAGCCATGGAATATAAAGATGATGAGAAGGTATTTTCAGTAGAGCCTCTCTTGAAATGACTCACAAAGAGTTGTAAGAAAGCAGTAGATCCCAAGAATATAAATAAGGCTTTCCCTTTATGAATAAAAACTTGTACATTTATACGCTTGTTTTTTTTTTTTTTGTTTTTTTTTTATTTAGATAGGAAAGACTTATTTGATATTCTTGTGAGGTACTTATGGTTATTATTACCAAAAAATGCAAAATGATGTGCGGGAAGCGCGCACCCCTGTGGAACACTAGCCCCAGTGTCATTAACAAACACCCATGGCCGAAATGTCAATAACTGGTGTTTTGTACCTTTGAAGACAGAAGAACTTGAAGACCTGCATGGCGCTTGGCGCCTCGGGTATCCATAACACACTCGTTGGGAGGGTCGGCGTGGTGTTTGGTACCCCAAGGTAATCATAGCACGCATGGATGAAAGACGGCTTGCGAGGTACTACAGTACCATTGGGTTTGTATAACATGGGGATGGGTATTTCCCCCATGGCGATTGCCGCCCATAGAGAGAGTTGGAGGTGCATAGCACGGGTAAAGGCCCACGGGCATCTGTGGCGTTTGTAGCATCGAGATTTTCCTAGCATAGGAGGGATAATGCCCCCATGACGCTGGCCGTCCCTTTTTCGGATCCGTAGAAACATAGCACGTGGAAGGCTAGAGGGCCTCTATGACCTTTGCAGAGCGGGGCCTACCTAGAATGATGAGAAATTACCCCATGGCGTTGGCCGCCCCCTAATCCATAGCTCGGTTCGTCGGGATGTTTGGATTATGAGGTACAAAATTTTTATTTTAGGCAACTTGGGATAGGACGCTGCCTCAATTACCTCAATATTTTTGGGTCAGAACAGAGTATGTGATATGTCACCCCGTTACAATTGCCGTATTTTATTTTTGTTTTTTGCTCGACTGGGTATGAGACACCACTGCAGTGTTTGTGAGGACGGCCAAAGGTTACAAATCTTCCCTCAAGATCTTGTGGATCATAATTATAATGGCTCGGGATGTATTCATTCGAACAAGGCCATGTTATTGATTGGAACAAGGAGGGACCATTCTCTTGTGGCCAAGTGATTATAATGGCTCGAGGCTGCATTCGTTCCGCCAAGACCATGTTATTAAAGGGCACATGAAGAGATCTTTCCATTATGGCCAAATGATTATAAAGGCTCGGGACTGCATTCTTTTCGTTGAGGCCATGTTATTGAATGGCACAAGAAGGAACATTCATTTGTTGCCAGAATTGTTATTGGCTCATTGTCAGGTAAGTCCCACTAATGCCTTGTTATGTTCGTTGACATAGGGTCAAAGTTTCTCCCCCATGACCCTATTTGAGTGGGACAATGAGAGATCATTCCTTATGGCCAGATTTGATATTGTCTCAAGGTCAGATATATCCCACTGAGACCTTGCTATATTCGTTGGCATGTGGTCAGAGTTTCTCCCCCATGACTCCATTTGAATGGCATAAGAATGGATCATTCCCTTGTGGCCATATTTATTATTGGCTCGGGGTTGGGTATGTCCTACCGATGCCTTATTATGTTTGTTGGCATGGTGTCAGAGTTTCTCCTTCATGACCCTATTTGAGTGGCACAAGGAAGGATCATTCCATTATGTCCAAATTTGTTATTGGCTCGGGGTCGGGTATGTTCCAACGAGCCTTGCTATGTTCGTTGGTATGGGGTCAGAGTTTCTCTTTCATGACCTTATTTGAGTGGCATAAGGAGAGATCATTCTCTTGTGGGCAAATTTATTATTGGCTCGGGATCAGATTGTTGGACAATTATGACCCATAACATCACTATTTGTAAAAGACATTGTGGTTTTTGTACAAATTAACTATGTGATAAAAGAAATTGCTATTTTATCATTTTGTAATTGGATTACTTGAATATATATAAATGATAAAAGTCCTTATGATTAGTTCCAGATTAATAAGATATGAAACAATATTAATCCACGAACGGTTTAATCATTAAATATCCCTAGTCGTAGTATTATCGAGATTGGACATCGATAATGCGGAATAGACTAGTATTACATTTGTGTGCGTTATGGAAGCTTAACAACTTAGTTCTCATATATTTAAGTATTGGATACTTATGCAAGTGTGATATGAGGTTCTGTTAGCCGTTGGATCGGGAACAGCTTCGCTCTGGATAGACCCCTCAGAATCCCATTGGTAGTATGACTATGTGTCTATGGGAATCCGAATCAGGGTAGGTGTATGTGGTATTAACCTGAGACTTGCATCGCTAATACTTGCGACAATCAGTACGCTTTGGTTTTGGTCGTCTAGAACTTTAACAGGTTCTGTGTACGCCTCTTCTGGGTTTACTGAGAATCGTAGTGTATTGGGTGTCATGTCAAGATGGAAATATCACTTCAATCATATGGAGAAGATGATCACACATGGATACAAAACTAGTACTCTTATATGCTGCAGCTATCGGGATAATATGACTAGATTATGATTATCCGATTACAGAGACTAGTTGCTAGTGATCCGATATATGCTTCGTATGGGGCAGACATAATTCCAGCCCTAGGCCTAGCATATGACATCCGATATTGGATCGTAATACGTAATACGTAGTATACTATGGCTGATACAAATTATATATTCTTCGTTGAATATTTCTGGAGAATTGGGTAGGCACGGTGCTTTGCTAGAAGCCAACCATGTCTTGTAAATCGGTGAGAACGTGGTACGGGGTACGCACGTGTCGGATAATCCGAAAACCGTATTTACTGCCAATATATCCAGGGATCTCTTGGGTCGCTTCCCAAAGATTCACCGATGACATTTGACTCGAACATAATTAATATGAGATTAATTATGAGAGAGAAAATTAATATGAGATTAATTACGGCAAGTATTTATCTGGGATAAAATTCAAATAGAAGAGAGAAATCGATTAATTTGGAATTAATCGATTAAATAATTTATTAGATTTATTAATTGAAATCAGATTTCAAAGCGGAATTAAAATTGGATTTTAATTCGGGCGAACAATTAATTTGGAATTAATTCGCAAACGACTTTCGTAATAATTTTGCTAGACATTGTTATTTAATTAAATTGGATTTAATTACGTCGCGACGAAAAATTCATTTAATCAGATTAAACGAACCCGAGCCCGAAGTGTGTTGAGCAAGCTAACTTGAATTTTGAATTTAAGTAGTGGGGCCCACTAACTTACATCAATTGTCAACATGGGTGATGAAAGTTGTTGGGAGCATTTAATGTTTTTTTCCCTCCAACACACTTTGCCTTTGTTTAGCTTTTTGGAAAAGCATATACACCTTTTTGGAAAAGTCAATTTGATATTATTAGTTTTGGAAACAAAATATCAAAAACCAATAACTCTCTCTTTCTCCCTAATTGCCGTGAACCACTTCATCTTGTCCATTGATTTTTGCTTCAAAAATCAAGCAAGCTAGCACTTAAAGAGTATTGTGAGGTGATAAGGAAACTCACCACTGGGTTGGATTCATTCAACAAAGCTTGAAGCTTCATCAACATACAAAGAAAGTTTTGAATCACATCCGTTCAATGTAAGTTTTTTCCGCAAACTCACTTGATCATTCACACACAATATCATGACTTAGAGACCTTGGGCATGTCTAGGACACTAACAATGGTATCAGAGCCATATCTAAGCATGATTTGAGTTTAAGGTTTATATACTTGATTTGGGAATTTTGTGCTTGGAGTATATATTTTTCCAAATTGATTGTTTGGTTGTATATTGATGATGATAAATTGGATTTGTGAATCAATGGATTTGAGAAAATTTGATTAGATTAATTTTCCCCAAAAAATACAACTTGGCCGAACATGAACCCTAGGACTTCTCATGGTGATTTTTTGATTTTAGACTATTGGATGAGTTTAAAGCATCAAATGAATATTAATTGTTGGTTTAATTGGATTGAAATCGAAATTGAATGTTATTTCATGACATTACCGTGAGCTATAACATGTTTAATGGATTGATTTTGCTTCAATTTGTGTTGGACATGAATTGGATGACTAAAGCATGATTAATTAGTTTAATTAATATTTTGGAAATATCAGTTTAATTAATTAATTATGGTAATTACACTTTAATAAAAATTAATGTGATATTTAGAATATTATGTTAATATGAATTAATCTTTAAAATTGGATTGGGTTAATTTGTTATATTTGGGCTAATGGGCTTGGTTGGGCCAAGTTTGGTTTTGGACAATTGGATTGGATCCAATTGGGCCTAAAACCATTTCCTTAAAGTCCAAATATGACTTTTGGGCCTTTAATAATTTAATTGGGCCTAAATTGATTTTTGGCAAAAGGGTGATTCCTTATTGGGCCTTGACATCTTGGATTGGATCCATAATTGCCAAAGCCCATGCCTTAAGAATTAATTGAAAGCCCATTGGACTTCAACTAAAATGACATTGGATGCTATTTGGGCCTTTGAGACCCATTTAGATTGGATTTATAATTTAAGTCTAAAAGACACTAAAATAAGTATAGTTTTTTAATTTGGAATTAAATATGAATTACTATTGGAAATAATTTGAATTGGATTTAAAATTGTAGTTTGATATAATTCAAGAATACGTACTTTGAGTATTTATTTTTAAATGAGTTGGACTCGCGCAAATCAAATCGTTGTATGAACATTGGATGATCATTAATCAAAGATTAATTAATTGGATTAGATTGATTCATAGCATGCTTTGTGTGAATACTTGGATGTATTTGTATGAATAATGTATATCAGATTGATATTAGAAGGGTGGGGGCAATTTTGGAAATTATTGTAATAAATTTGGAATTTATTAAATTGGACCCGTGTGTCCAGCCTATTATCTCTATACTCTTTGTATTTCTCTTCTCACCAATTCCCCTCAATGTAAATGAGGTTTCTTTAATGTATTATGTAATTGGGTAGAAGTATGTATAGTGCTAGTGGGAGAGAGGAAATTGAGAGATTTGTTCTAGGAACAAAGTTTGTTATATATCCATCAGCATATCATTATTAATTTATTCGCGCCTTATTATGCTTTTAGAATGCATGTTTAAAGGTGTATGATGAGACCTAATCAAAGATAATAAATTGGATGCCAATTTACGCGAAAAACCCTCACTTTAATATTAAGCGTATTCCTTCCATTGAGTGGTTCTTTCTCAAGATCCAAGATTGGCTTTGATTTGTTGGCTAAAGTCAAGATCATTGTCCATCGCAGATGTGTTTGAACCACGAAGGCTTTGTTATATATCGCATGTCTTGGGCAGTTGTGACTTGTTGGCCAAAGTTAAGGTCACTTCTGTACATCGACGTGGATTACGAAGCTTTCCCAATGTCAATGGGTCGCGCTTAACTGGAATCATTAAGCTTGTTGAGTCAAAGCCAATGCTTAGTTGATTCAGAGGAAAATGTTAGGATCTATATATATATATATATATATATATATATATATATATTTGGACTTGGAGGTCCACCTACCAGATCTAGGAATTGGATGAGATCCAATTGATCTCAGAGATCTACCTAGTTAAGTTTCATACAGCTTGTTGGCCAAAGTCAAGATTGTGTGTTATTTAACGGGATCCTAGCCCAATAGGAAACTGGGTTTCCCGAGTACTCAGCAGAGGGTTAGAGGCTCGCCGAAAAATAGTGGGAGGCCAGTATTAAATTTTTAATTTCGTTTAATACTTGATAAATGCGCGTTTTATTTTTCGTCGTTATATATTATATTAGTTGGACTAATATTTTATTATTTTCTTTGAATAGTTGGACTGTACCATAACTTCATTTGTAGTTGATTATATAGTTGGACTATAGTAATCATTACATTTGATTGTACCCGATATCGTTGATTGAATAGTTAGACTATTGCAATCAAGATGACTGGAAAGATTAGCGTTAGGGACATCGTCATGGGCGATAATGTCTTTAACGACGCCAATTTTCCAGATTGGGAGATGAATCTCAAATTTGTCCTCAGAGCTGAGAAGTTGCTCTATGTCATAGAAAGACCTCTCGGGCCTGAGCCTGGACATGAGCGGGTTTTTGATCATGAGCTTTGAAAGACTCACAGTGATGACAACTCAACTGCTCAGTCTGTCATGCTTGCTGCAATGACCCATCAATTTCGTCGTTAACATAAAGGATTGGATCCCTACAACATGATGTTGAAATTAAAGGACCTTCATCGATATAATCTTAGATCTCAGAACTATGAATTGCAAAAGAAGCTCTTTCGCTCATGTATGTCAGAGGGTACATCTGTCGAGCACTATGTGTCGCAGATGATTGCTGACTGACCGGCGTAATCACACACGTATAACGCAAGCGCACGTATCGTTCAAGTAGTATAAAAGTATCGATCCCACGAGGACTTAATACCCAAGCTATTAATTTATGAAGTTAAATGTTTACAAGTATCTAATGGATTGATTGTTTGATTGGATGGTAACTTTAAAACTTAAAACAAGTAAATAAAATTGCTTGAAAGTAGATTGAAGAAAATTCAAATTTATAAAACTATCTAGGGTTGTGAATCCTTCCAATATCTTTTTAAAAGATGAAGTGGTTATTTTACATTTGTGTAATATATTGGTTTATTAAACTGGAACACGAAATTATGTAAAAGCCTATTCCGATGGTCAAATACAAATACCCAGTATAACCTAATTAATCATATTCATATGTTAACCAAGTTATCTGAATTCATTAAGATTAAGTTCCAATTATGGCTACCCCCGCCCGACAGGTATATTCCCATCCTGTAAGGAAATCTATTAAAGGGTTATCTATCCTCAAGGAAGATCGTGGGCTATTGAGTCTAAGGTCTTTAACCTAAAATCTCTTTTCCAAGTTCATTTTAAGTTTACTAGTTCAATTTTATTAATGGCCAGTTAATAAAAAGCATTAGGATTATGGCTCAATAAATAAACCTTTATATTACCCAAACTGTAATTTAACCTCTTATAAACCGGTGATATTGGATTTCATCACAACCCCAGATAACTGGCTTAGTTACGACACATATTTACGGGTAGTAAAAACTTAAATAAAAAAAAAGACATAAAGTAAATGCTGGAAATTAAATTACTGGAATGTAAATGCTGGAAATTAAATTACTGGAAAGTAAATTACTGGAAAGTAAATGCTGAAAGTAAATAGAGTAAAAGTATAATAAAGAAAATGTTGAGGTAAAATGATCCACTTTTATTACTACTATTTTAGATATCTCCCTCAATATAATATATTAACTTTGCGTGATAATTACCAACCAGCCATATAGGCGGTATCCGGATTAAGTCAAATTAATAATTAATTACCAACCGACCAACCAGACGGTACCCATGCTTAGTCAGGTTAAAACCAATTTATAATTAATTACCAACGACCAATATGGCGGTATCCTCGTTAAGTCAGATTTTAAATAGTTATTATATTATAATTAGGGGAGATTAATCTAAATGACAATAATAAAAGCTTTACCTTTTACCCCAGTAAGGGGGAGTTACCTCCTCATTACTTGAAAAGTAAAAACTGAAAAGTAAAGAAATGAAAGTACTGTGCGTAAAATTAAATTGCGGAAAGTAAAAACTGAAAAGTAAAGAAAAGAAAGTGCGAAAGCGAAAATTAATTACTGAAAGCTGTAAATAAACAAACAAGATACAATCTTCTTAGTTATTCTTAAGGAATTTCAAAGAAGAAAGTATGAACTTACAAATGAAATGGCTTGGTATTTAGAGGCAAAATTTTACCTTCATCAAATCATCCACCAAATCCATTATTAATTGCTCCACTAAATGCTCCACCAAATCCATTATTAATTGCTCCAATAATTGCTCCACCAAATCCATTATTAATTTCTATAATGTTTGGTGGGAGTTTGACTATTTTTATTATTCATTTATTTATTTTCTTTGAAAATGACTTTAATAATTACGCATAACACACTTTCGGATGTTTCATCAATTTCGATCATGCCATCTTTAGAATTCGAAATTATTTTGTTCTTCAAAGTTGTATATCTTTGAGTCTTCTTTAATTTGGAACTTGAATCAGCTCGATCCGATATCGGAGTAAAACGTTATGCCCAAAATATGACAATCGCATAAAACTGGAATTTCCGAAACTGTACTTCGTTCAAACGCCCTTTCAGTTTCCAATCTCCAAAATTAATATGTCAAGTCCAACTTTTGCCCTTATTTGACCCATATTTCGTACTAAATGATTCCATTGAGTCCCAACATTATTTTATCTGTAAAATAAACTAAAACACATCAAAACGTTCATCAAACCCGAGAAACTAAACAAAATATTAGGTAAAAGGGGCGGTAAATATTGATATATTTTCCGCTCATCACACCCCCAAAACCTAACATTTTGCTAGTCCTCGAGCAAAACAATAAAATAAAATACATGAAACAATTAAAATTAAACTAAGCCACTTTCATAGGGATCACAGTTGCATTTAGCGTATGCTACAAGCATTTAAACCCCTAGGTGTCCCTTGTGGACGAGTTGTAGTCTCGTGAGGGCTTACAGCAACGATACCCACAAACGTTTTACAAAAGTAAAAATATAATAAAACTAATGCACACAAAAGCAAAAAGATAAGAGAAAAGAGAATAAAGAAGTTAGTGACTAAACATGTGAAACTTCTTATCCAAGTTAATATTTATTTTATTTCTTTCTAAATTACCGAATAAGTGAATTCTCCGATTATTTTTACCATTCTCCATATACACAGTCAACAAAATATTAATCAACTCATTTTGCCCATAATAGTCACAAGTGCAGTTGAGAAGAATGTAATATTTTTGTTTTAAAGTTTTATTAGAATTCACACATTTTTTAGCAATTAAATATTTTTCTAATTTTTTTTTGATTTTTGATTTTTTTTTATATTTATATACAATATCTTCCATATATGTAGCGAGCTTTAGGACAGTGACTCCCAAACCAGTTGGTTTTAGGGCACTAGGTGTTAAGATACCCATACAAGCTTAATTACTCAGACTTCAGATATATATATATATATATATATATATATATATATATATATATATATATATATATATATATATCTATATATATATATATTTTTGCAACATCTTTGATCCATGTAGCGAGCTTTGGGCCAGTGAGTCCCAAAGCAGTTGGTTTTAGGGCACTAGGTGTTAAAACACCCTTACAAACTTAATAACTCGGATCTCAGACATTTTTTTCACTCCATCGCTTTTTATAGATGCTTCCTCCAATTAAACTAGAGCACTAAATATTACAAACTTTTCAATTACAGCTCATGTCTGTATGTTACCATGTATGCTGATTAGACCTATCAACTGAGCATATGAAGATTCATTTTAGTCAGTATTATGGAGAATTCACAAATTAAATAATTTAAAAGGAAATAAACAAAAATTAACTTGTTCCGAAATAGGTTGAGATACGTCTCAGGAATGAAAATTTCTTACAAAGCTATCTCACACCAATTTCACCTGATTAATCAAATAAAAACACAAAACACAAAATATTGTTTTTTGGTTTTTGTAAAATTTTTCAATTTTTTTTTGGCTTTTTCGAAAATTTTTGACTAAAAATAAAATAATAAAAACAAGATACAATTTAACTATTCTCCTCCCCCAAAGCTAAATGATACATTGTTCCCAATGTCTTAAACAATAGAAGAAGAGTTTAGAAAACCGTACCTGGTTAGCTGAAATTCTACATCTAAATGAAAAGTTAAAGATTAAGATCCAGATTTATCTGACGCCTCTTACCACGATCATTATCGGACCAGTTTATCTTGGAAAGAATGAGGTCAATTTGAGGTTCAAAGGCTAAGATTTGGTCACTTAAATATGGGGCAGTTCTGGCAGTAAAGAGGAGTTCTTTTACAAGCTTTGACACGAACCCATTTATCCAGGCATCATCAAGAAACACACAAAGAAAATCATAAATCCATCAACATTGTATAGTCCAAGCGGTTTCTTGTGTATGTTCAAGTTTGCCCAAGATAGTACTGTAAAAATTTCCTCCATCGTGCCCAAGCCTCCTGGCCAAGCAATAAAATCATCAGCACGGTTAATCATCTCTACTAGTCGTTCAGACATACCTGGCACGATTAGTTCCTCGCCGTTTAATGATCCAATAAGATTCGCCTCCGCCAAGGGTTTTGGGATGATTCCCAAAACTTGACTGCATCAATCATGTACAGCCTTTGAAACGATCCCTATTAGTCCAAGATTGCCACCGCCATATACTAAGTGCATATTCCTTGCAGCAATGACTCGACCTAATTCCTGTGCCGCTGTTATGTATTCTGGTTTAACACCAACACTGGTACCGCAAAACACACAGATGTTTTCAACCCATCTTCTTGAAGTAGCTTCCATTTTTATCTGGATGCCTTCAAAGGTGCAATGATAAGTTGAATTTATAGAACCTGAAAATGGTGAGTAATATTAGCACAAGTATCTTCCAAAGAACGATTAGTAGCAAAATAGTAAATCGTGAAAGGTCAAAAAGTAGCATGGATCATGTCGGAGAAAATAACAAAACAAATCACAATCATTAGGAAAAAACAAAGAGATATAATATTTACAATAATGTAATGGCTTGAATGACGTCTATGCGTCAGAGACAAGCTTCCTATCCAATTTTCTTATAAATTGGCAAACATGGTCTTTTAGAGTCATATTCCGAGACTTAACTGTTGTCTTTCTTTACGGAATTGTGCATATAACATGCGAATTTCGTGATACACATATCCACTGGGATGCGTCTCAAAAGTTTTAGATATGTCATCCAAAGACTCCTTACTCAAGCCATCCCTAATGAAATTAATCTTATCTTCGCGGTTATCAGACACCATTCCTAAAGATCGACAACGAGTATCACAAAACATACGAGCACATTTATAACAAACACACATTCTTTTGGCTATTCTCTTTTTAGCATATGTGCTTCTTCCTAAACCAGACAAATGTGAAATAAAAGAGTCAGAGGACTCACCTGCCAATCGGACCCGTGCTTCAATAATCCAACGCATGTCAGTAGGCATAACTTTGATCATTAGTAGTCTCATCCGTTCCAAGCGAGCTTTGTAAACTTTCATCAGAGATTTTTGAGGGAGAGAAGGAAATTGCTTGTGAAGATTTGCGAGAGCATCTTCTATCTTGAAATGACTTAAGCTGCAAAAAATAAACACACAAAAATTAAAAGACACCAAATCACAATATATACACAAATTGCATGGGTTGCCTCCCAACTAGCGCTAAGTTTAATATCGTCAGCTAGACATGACTGTCCGAACTTTAGGCTGGATCTGAAAGTGTGACACTTTCTTTTTATCGCTCAATTGATTCTCCCCAGTAGTGTTTGACACGCTTGTTTTTAACCTTGAATGTTTTGTTGGAATCATGATCATGTAACTCAACAGCTCTATCTGGTAAACCTTGGTGATTAGGAATGAACCCGACCACTTTGATTTTGGCTTTTATGGGAATAATTTCACTCTTGATTTGTTTAACAGTACCTTCTGCCTTAGTTCCAGTTGTATGAGTACTAACTTCTCATCATGTTTCTTCCTGGCCTTTTCTTTGTACAATTTGGCATTCTCAAAAGGTTGAATGTGAAATTCCTCCAATTCATTGAGCTGGTGGAACTGTTTCTCTTCTGTTGCTTGTAGGGCAAGACTTGGCTTCTTCAGTGCGCAGTCTTCAGGCTCCACAGACAATTGACATGCTTTAAGTTTGTCAGCAGAACTTTGCATTGCATTGGAGGTCTGGATGGTACTATTTATCACATCAAGTCTGAAACATTCCTCATTCTCATCATTCGGGAAATTCATGGCTTTAAAAACATTTAATGTTACTTCTTGCTCTTGTACCCTTATGGTTAGTTCTCTTTTTTGTACATCAATAATGGTTCGACCTGTAGCCAAGAATGGTCTCCCGAGGATGATCGGCACGTCTTCGTCTTCGTCCATATCAAGGATAATAAAATCTGATGGGAAAATGAATTTGTCAACTTTGACCAGCACATCTTCAACTACACCTCTCGGAAATACGAGCGTTCTATCAGCAAGTTGTAGAGAGACTGAGGTGGGCATTGTTTCTCCAATCTGCAGTTTCCTGTAAATAGAAAAAGACATCAAGTTAACACTTGCACCTAAATCGCACAAAGCCTTACCGAAGTCATGTTCTCCTATGGTGCAAGGAACAATGAAACTGCCAGGATCTTTCAACTTTGGGGGAAGCTTCCTCTGAATGTTGGCGCTGCATTCTTCTGATAATGCTACTGTCTCGCAATCTCCGTTTCGTGAAAGAATGTCTTTCATGAATTTGACATAGCTGGGCATTTGTTCCAACGCTTCTGCAAATGGAATGTTGATATGCAGCTTTTTGAAGATCTCCAGGAATCGAAAAAACTGTTTGTATAGTTTATTCTTCTGGAGACGCTGTGGAAAAGGTGGAGGTATAGTGATTCTTTCTCGATCTTTTTCCTTTGCTTCTTTTTCCTCCATCTGTGGAACTGCATCTTTAGGAACCTCTTCATTTGTTTCCTTGATTCCAACATCTTTGTTGATTTCAGTACTATTTTTCAAAGTAATGGCTTGGCATTGCTCATTCACTTGGTTCCTTGGATTTGGTTCTGTGTTGCTAGGAAGGTTCCCTGACGGTCTGTAACCCTGAGCATTGGCCAGTTCTCAAATTTGATTTTCTAGTACTTTGATGGAAGCATATTGGCTTTGAAAAATAGCATCATATGATGCTTATTACTTTTTGAACATCTCTACAATCCATTCTTTCATTTCTGGTTCTTTTTCAAACTCCTGGCTTTTGTTTTGTTGTTGAAATCCAGGTGGTGGATTGTTCTTTTGCCCTGAATTGTTGCTCCATGGAAAATTAGGATGATTCCTCCACCTTGGATTGTAGGTGTTGGAATATGGATTGTTCCCATGTCTGTTGAAATTGTTGACATAGCTCACCGTTTCTTCATGTTGGTTTGGCTCTGGTGCTCCTCCATATGGTGAACTTGTGGCTCTGGCGATGTTTACAACTTGCTTGCTAAGTGTTTCCAGGCTTTTGCACATTTGCTCCAACTTAGTATTCACTGCTGAGTTAGCTCCAACTTCATAAATTCCTGCAATTCGTTGAATCATGCTTCTTTCTGTTGGCCACAATGAATTGTTGTTAGCCATTTCTTCGATTAAGTCCAAGGCTTGATATTCTCCTTTTGCCATCAAAGCTCCTCCAGCAACAGCATCAATTGTGGTTCTCATCAATCCCGAAAGTCCATTATAGAAAGTTTGGACTTGAAGCCATTTTGGAATCTCATGGTGAGGACATTTCCGGAGTAAATCTTTGTACCTTTCCCAAGCTTCGTAGAGAGTTTCCGAGTCAAGTTGTACAAATGATGTGATGTCATTTCTCAGTTTTGCTGTTCTGGCTAATGGAAAGTACTTTGCAAGGAATTTGGTGGCTAGAGTGTTCCAAGTTGTGATGGAACCTGCTGATAGTGAATGTAGCCAAGCTTTTGCTCAGTCTTTCAAGGAATATGGAAAAACTCGCAGTCTCATTGCTTTTTCTAATGCTCTGTTGTAATTGAAAGTGCCGCAAACTTCCAGGAAGTTGGTGATGTGGGCATTAGGATCTTCAGTTGCATTCCCCCCAAACTGTACTGACTGCTGAATCATCTGAGTGCATGTTTTGATGTAACACGCATTTGCTGGTAAGGGAGGAAGTAAAATACAGGAAATGAGGTCGTCAACCACATGAATAGTTCTGTCTCGAATAGGAATTGGTGGTGCAACCTTCAAAGGTTCAGGTTCCATGTTAACGATTGCTTCTTGGCCTTCTCGCATTTCCCTTCTCAACTGTCTGATGGTTCTTTCAATCCGTGGGTCAAGCGGTCGGAGTTCAAAGCTTCTGGTTCGTCTCATGTAGTGTCTGAGAACCTGAAACACAAGAAAACAGAAATAAAAAGTAAAAAGAAAATTAGATACAAGTAAATGTATCTAACCCCAAAACTAATAGTGAAAGATAAATAAGTCCCCGGCAACGGCGCCAAAAACTTGACATGCGTAATCATACACGTATAACGCAAGCGCACATATTGTTCAAGTAGTATAAAAGTATCGATCCCACAAGGGCTTAATACCTAAGCTATTAATTTATGAAGTTAAATATTTACAAGTATCTAATGGATTGATTGTTTGATTGAGTGGTGACTTTAAAACTTAAAACAAGTAAATAAAATTGCTTGAAAGTAGATTGAAGAAAATTCAAATTTATAAAACTATCCAGGGTTGTGAATCCTTCCAATATCTTTATAAAAGATGAAGTGGTTATTTTACATTTGTGTAATATATTGGTTTATTAACCTGGAACACGAAATTATGTAAAAGCCTATTCCGATGGTCAAATACAAATACCCAGTATAACCCAATTAATCATATTCCTATGTTAACCAAGTTATCTGAATTCATTAAGATTTGGTTCTAATTATGGCTACCCCCGCCCGACAGGTATATTCCTATCCTATAAGGAAATCTATTAAATGGTTATCTATCCTCAAAGAAGATCGTGGGCTATTGAGTCTAAGGTCTTTAACCTAAAATCTATTTTCCAAGTTCATTTTAAGTTTACCAGTTCAATTTTATTAATAGCCAGTTAATAAAAAGCATTAGGATTAAGGCTTAATAAATAAAACTTTATATTACCCAAACTGTAATTTAACCCTTTATAAACCGGTGATATTGGATTTCATCACAATCCCATATAACTGGCTTAGTTACGACACATATTTACGAGTAGTAAAAACTTTAATAAAAGAAAAGATATAAAGTAAATACTGGAAATTAAATTACTGGAAAGTAAATGCTGGAAATTAAATTACTGGAAAGTAAATTATTGGAAAGTAAATGCTGAAAGTAAATAAAGTAAAAGTACAATAAAGAAAATGATGAGGTAAAATGATCCACTTTTATTACTACTATTTTAGATATCTCCCTTAATATAATATATTAACTTTGCGTGATAATTACCAACCAGCCATATAAGCGGTATCCTGATTAAGTCAAATTAATAATTAATTACCAACCGACCAACCAGGCGGTACCCATGCTTAGTCAGGTTAAAACCAATTTATAATTAATTACCAACCGACCAATATGGCGGTATCCTCGTTAAGTCAGATTTTAAATAGTTATTATATTATAATTAGGGGAGATTAATCTAAATGGCAATAATAAAAGCTTTACCTTTTACCCCAGCAAGAGGGAGTTACCTCCTCATTGTTTGAAAAGTAAAATCTGAAAAAGTAAAAAAGGAAAGTACTGTGCGTAAAAGTAAATTGCGGAAAGTAAAAACTGAAAAGTAAAGAAAAGAAAGTGCGAAAGCAGAAATTAATTACTGAAAGCTGTAAATAAACAAACAAGATACAATCTTCTTAGTTATTCTTAAGGAATTTAAAAGAAGAAGTATGAATTTACAAATGAAATGGCTTGGTATTTATAGGTAAAATTTTGCCTCAATCAAATCATCCACCAAATCCATTATTAATTGCTCCACTAATTGCTCCACCAAATCCATTATTAATTGCTATCATGTTTGGTGGGAGTTTGACTATTTTTATTTTTTATTTATTTTTTTGCTTTGAAAATGACTTTAATAATTACACATAACACACTTTTGGATGTTTCATCAATTTCGGTCATGAAATCTTCAGAATTCGAAATTATTTTATTCTTCAAAGTTTTAGATCTTTGAGTCTTCTTTAATCTGAAACTTGAATCAGCTTGATCTAATATCAGAGTAAAATGTTATGCCCAAAATACGACAATTGTGAAAAATTAGAATTTCCGAAACTGTACTTCGTTAGAACGCCATTTCAAGTTTCCAATCTCCAAAATTAATATGTCAAGTCCAATTTTTACCCTTATTTGACCCACATTTCGTACTAAATGATTCCATTGAGTCCCAACATTATTTTATCTGTAAAATAAACTAAAACACATCAAAACGTTCATCAAACCAGAGAAACTAAACAAAATATTAGGTAAAATGGACGGTAAATATTGAAATATTTTCCGCTCATCACTGACATTGAACAACTAGGTCAGCTGGGCATTACATTCGAGGCTGAGACTTCCATATATTTGATCTTACAGTCTCTGCCCGACTGCTGAGGCGGGTTCATCATGAACTACAATATGATGAACCAAGAGAAGACTCTTGGAGAGTTGATGGCGATGCTGAAAGAGGCAGAGCCAGAGCTTCTGAAGGGCAAGAAGCGCGAGGCGCATTTCACTTCGACATCTCAGAAGGCTAAGGCTTGGCTAAAGGCTTCTAAAGGTGTGAAGAAGAAGAAAAGAAAAGGCAAGGCCAAATCATCAAAGTCTTCTGGGAAGACAAATGACAAATCCCAGGATGTCTGCCTACAGTGTGGCAAACGAGATTACTGGAAGCGTGACTTCCGTGAGTACAAGGCGCACATGAAGGAAGTGAAGGCGGTCAAGGCTCCGGCTTCATGTATGTTTGTCATTGAAATAAACATGTCTACTTCTAGTTTTAAAAATTGGATTTTTGATTCTGGATGTGGTACTCATATATGTACTGATGTGCATGATCTGTGAATTAGCAAGAGACTGACTTCAGGAGAGATCGACCTCCGAGTTGGAAATGAGACTAGAGTCGCCGTTTTGGCCGTTGGCACCTATATTTTGGAAATGCCCTCGGGGCATGTACTTTCATTATTAGACTGTTATTATGTACCTAGTTTGACTAGAAACATTATCTCTGTATCTTGTTTGACCCAATGTGGGTATACTTTTGTATTCCGGAACACTGGGTGTTTTGTTTATAAAGATGATTTTGAGATATGTACTGCTGATGCTAATAATGGTCTTTATATTTTGAATATAAATAAATCTCAAACATATAATATGACAAACAAAAGGCTCAAAATGAGTAAAACAGATGAAACTTATTTGTGGCTTTGTCGTCTGTGACACATTAACAAGACTCGTATATCCACACTTTCGAAGAATGGATACTTGGACAGATTTGATCCTAATTCATATGATGTCTGCGAATCTTGTTTATTAGGCAAAATGCCTAAAACGTCTTTTAGTGGTAAAGATGTTCGTGCCACCGAACTGTTAGCCCTCATTCATAGTGACGTATATGGGCCCATGTCTAGCCAGACTAGAGGTGGATATGAATACTTCGTAACCTTTACGGATGATGCATCGCGTTATGGTTATGTGTATCTATGAGACACAAGTCGGAAACTTTTGAGAAATTCAAAGAGTTTCGACACGAAGTAGAAAAACAGACCGGAAAAAGTATTAAAACATTATGGTCAGACCGTGGTGGAGAATACTTGAGCAATGAGTTTCTCGATTACTTGAAAGAATATGGTATTCTTTCACAGTGGACTCCTCCCGGAACACCTCAATTAAACGGTGTGTCCGAACAAAGAAACCGAACTTTATTGGACATGGTAAGGTCAATGATGAGTCGCACTGAGCTACCAATTTCTTTATGGGGATACGCATTGAACAGTGCAATACTTATTTTCAATAAGGTTCCGTCAAAGTCTGTTGGACAGACTTCATATAAAATATGGACAGGAAAGAAAGCATGTTTCTCATTCCTGGAGATTTGGGGATGCTTGGCATACGTTAAACGTTTGGATGGTACCAAACTAGAACCCAAATCAGATAAATGCCTATTTGTAGGTTATCATAGGGAAACCAAATGATATTACTTCTACAACCCACAAGAGAACAAGGTATTTGTTGCTCTCCATGCAATTTTCCTAGAAAAGGAATTCCTAAACGCAGTGGTAAGTGGGAGGAAAGTAGAACTTGATGAAAATTGTGGTGATATTGTTCCTGGCACAGACTCCCTCACGGAACACAAACAGTTCATCAGTGATGACACTGTACCATAATATTCTTGTAGGCACTGCATTTTTGCATATAAGTCCCGATGATGAGTCTCGTACGGAGGCACTACTCTTTAGGTTGCGAAAGTCGCGGGAAACGAATGTTGGAAGGGGAAATTTAGAATAAGTATGTCATCGGATTCAATTCACATGTTCACTGCTTTCATTCGTGCTGCATTCATGACCACGTTCGAAGATCAAGCTGATTGCGGGCATTCGTGCAGCATTCGAATCGGCGTTCGAACGGTGTCGAAACTTCTAGTTTTGTTGCTAGCCTCACGCCCAAGCCCAATTAACCCACCAAAACCCACCCAAAAATAATTAAAACATTTAAAACATGTCACAAATTAAAATAATATCATTCCTAAATTAAATAAATCACATCCCCATCTAAATAATTCACATACCTAAATAAACAAATCAAATATATCACCTTCCCAATCAAACCAAATCTTCTCCATAAATTAAGAAGTTTTTTCTTTTGCGATGTTTTACCGCACATTTTATTATGTCATTTACCCTTTGCATATCGTTGCTTTATTTACGCATGCATTACATTCTTGTGCGCATGGGATAACTAGGGTGGATTCAAGGTCCTCTATTCGAGGGAAATGCCTGAAGGCTACCTTTACCATGATGTTTTGCCGCGCCAGACGAGGTACACCTGATTGAATGGGAATGAGTTCAATCGGGCACACGAGGTCCTACAATGTGGATTTGCTTATCTATGTATGTGTTGCGTCATCTATCATGCATCAGGTCTGGTCCCGTTTGAACGTGTTCTTAAACGCTATACGAACGCGAACCTTCTGTTTACCGTTCGAACGTGTTTACGAACGCTGCTCGAACACGCATGAGTTTTCTTTGTTTTATCATGAATCAAGTCTTGTCCCGTTCGAACGCGTTCTCGAACGCTATACGAATGCAAACCTTCTATTTACCATTCGAACGCGTTTACGAACGCTACTCGGACGTTCATGCGTTTTGTTTTATCATGCATCAGGTCTTGTCCCGTTCGAACGTGTTCTCGAACGCTATACGAATGCAAACCTTCTGTTTACCGTTCGAACGCGTTTTCAAATGCTACACGAACGCACATACACTGAACTGAGTCCTTTTCATCACATTTCATGCATGTTTGCTTCTCGGGTGATTTCTCTTGCATTATGTAATTAACCATGCCATTCCATTATTGACGCTTTTGATGTTATCATCCATTTGTATTCTCGCTTTCATCTATTTGATGTGTTCGCAAAATTGTGTTCAAGCATGATTAGGTTGTTAGGATGTTACTTGTTTCTCAAGCATGATTTAGTCATTAGTGTGTTATTCCTCTATGCATGATCTTGTTATCTCCTTTCGCAATAGGTGTTTCTTTACGTTTATGTTTAGGTTGTTATTTATCTTTCGTGTTTGATGATTCAACATGTTCATGGGATTATTGTGTGATATCGTATGTTTGCCGTCATGATGATTTATTTTATACATGTGAACTTAGGAATAGATTATCCTTGGAAATATATGTTGCTTAGGCTTGGTTAGATTATTGCACAAATCATATCATTACAAGTGGCATAAGTAAGGGACCATTCCGAACCCAACGGTTTGAGGTCTTCCCTTGTGAGGGGTGAGTGCGGCCTTAAATCATTTTCCTGGTTCACACCGGGTGGCGACTCCATGTTATTTCTCCGATTTAGTTCCCCTGTGGGCTACTCCGTACTCCCGACCGGGCCGCGAGCCCGGAACAGCGTCATCCAACATCTGTGTCCTACAGTCTGGCGACTCCACTGGGGATTGAGAATTGTCCCCAAAATCATGCCTTTTGATGTTTATGATTTGTGCTTTATTTAATCGTGTCTGTAGTGGGTTGAAAGAGGTTTAATTAAAGGCATATTTTGAGCTAGGTAATGGTTTGGTGTCCTCCTTCATTCACTACCTTTCTATAAGGAAAAGCTGTGAAGGCACCTGGATAATTATTACCCGTAGCTCGTTGTGATAGACTAATTTGGAGGACTCGTTGTTTATTCATGTCACCAAGCGATAAGAGCCTAAGAGGCTTGGGTATTTAAGAGAGTTCGCCCCACCCTCCCTCTGGGGAATCTACAACAGGAAATCCATTTGACAGTTAGTCACACACCATAACTCGTTGGCACGTACCTTAAGGTATAAAAAAAAGTGCGCTCACTTGGTCGCTTGAACCCTTGAGTGGGGAGTCCTAGTTGTGGGAAATCCTTCGTCAGCGATAGCCTTTGTCCGCACTCCTGTTAACTTACGTGTGAACTTTAATTGTAGAACTGGTAGAAATCATTTCCTTATGTTTCCGTTTGGGACCATTGTCATTTGGATCCGGTTGGACTTCTTGTCAGAAATGCGAACTTGTTGGGCCATTTAAACTGGGACGAGTTCGTATCCTATGACAATTGGGCCAAAAGTTTCTAAAATGCCGATCGTCCATCCTGTGTTTGGGCCCCTTATCATTTGAAGTTGTTTAACCATGTTGTCGCAAAGGTGTAAACCTGTTGGGATTTTTCAACTGGGACAAGTTTGCACCTTGCAATAATATGATTGAAGCTTTGAAATGACAATGGGCCGAATTATATGTTCCACACATCGCACGTATCTCATGCATCTGATGCATACACACATCATGTTAACTCTCTTGTGTCTTAAGAGCCATCATAGATATCCGTTGGGTTAGGGAAAATCGAAGACTTGTTAAAAGGCCGATAGCAAACATGAGCGAATCAGAGAATGAAACATTCCGTATGGATCAGTTAGAGAACGGTCTCACCAAGATTACAGAACAGTTACAAACCTTGGCTACTGTTGTGGCTAGTATGGCTGTGCCCCGTGCTGGGGGAAATTATGAGAATGTGAGGCGTGAGGATTCTCCGAATGGGTTGGGGGATGACATCCCCACTTTTGATGATGATATGGCCAAGAATGCCGCATGGAGAATAGCCGGGTCTCAGGCTGAATTACAGAAACTCTGTGATCAGGTAGAATCAGTTACCCGCAAGATGAGGGGTAAACATGAAGACTTGTTGGACTATGAGGCGATGACCTTTGAAGAGCAGCTACCGGCTCAGTTTAAAATGCCCGACATAGCCAAATTCAATGGGAACGGGGACCCGAGGGTCCATCTTCGGCAAGATGTCTCGGTTATGAGTTCAATGGGCCTGTCACAGCGCCAAGTTCAGAAGATGTTTGGGATGTCGCTTGAGGGGGCACCCGTAGTGTGGTACCATAGCCTTGAAAGAAAGGTTAAGGAAGATTGGAGAGTATTGGCAGATGCTTTTCTAAAGCAGTATGTTACAGATTTGGAGATTGACTTGTCACTCCGTGACTTGGAGAATATCAAGCAGAAGCCGGAGGAAAGCTTCAAGGAATATGTGGATCGCTGGAGAAGCCAGCTTCTGAAGATGTAAACTCGGCCTTCGGAGAAGGACCAGATCAAAATGATCATCAAGGGCACCAAGCCCTCTATTTATGATAAGCTGAGGAGGATGACTTCAATGATTGCTGATTTTCGATAGTTGAAGGAGACTATCATGGATATCGAGGAGGAGGAAGCCGAGAATCGGAAGTTTTATGGCCAAAATAGAAGGACTTTCGGGGGGCCCTTTGAGACCAATCCCGCTACTGCTGAGGTTGCTACTGTCAGAACTGAAATCCCTTACCTAATTACCACTCCATTCCACCACCCACCTACATGATCAACTCCGGCCTACCCGAAACCTTTGTCCTCCAAACTCTCAACCACCAGGCTTCTTGCATTGAGATAAGGGATAACAATAGTAAAGAACCATAGGTCGAGGAAGAAGGCGATACTGCGAATGATGAAGCTGTTCTCCCTAGCTTATTTGATCCAGCATTTTTAATAAAGACATTGGTTTTGTCTACTTGTTCGAACCTTTTTTTTTAATGATAATAAAGGCGTTCATTTCGTTTACTTGCTTGAGTCTCGTCTTTTCAACCTGTAACATGAGTATATTTGACAAAAGCATTCAACCCTGGCACTATGATACTCAGCGATGTTTAGAACACAGGGAGTCCTCGGAAGAAGCAAACAGAAAGGACAGGATATCCATTCAGAAATTGGGAAATGGGGCAGTGAGACTGTCAGACTTGGAAGGAAATGAGTTCACCGAGCCGATCAATGTGGGTAGATTGAAAATAGTACTTTCCCTAAGGAAGATAAGAATGGTCATCAAGGGAATTGGAGGAAGACCTAACCCAACGGGATGGGAAACTCATTCACGCATGCATGTATACACGTAACATATTTTGCATTCCTTTTTGTGTTTGTTTTGTATTCACAGGTTTTGAAGAAGAAAGAGAGAAAGCGGCAAATGAAAGCCAATCAGAAGCATCAATATGACATCAGCATTTTGGGGACGAGTCCCAGGGTTGAGGCCCATATCAGTATCAGTCTGGGGTTGAGGCCCATATCAGTATCAGTATGGGGGCGAGGCCCACCTCAGTACTAGTTTGGGGGTGAGGCCCCACATCAGTATCAGTTTTGGGGCGAGGCCCACATCAGTTTGAGGTCAAAGACCCACTACATCAGTAACAGGTTCGGGAACAAGGCCCAAAGGAATAAAGCCCACATTCAACATAATTCAGGAACAAGGCCCAGGGAATAAAGCCCACATTCAGTACAGTTCGGGAATAAAGCCCACATTCAACACAGTTCGGGAATAAGGCCCACAGTAAACATAATTCGGGAACAAGGCCCAGGGAATAAAGCCCACATTCAGTACAGTTCGAGAATAAAGCCCACATTTAGTACAGTTCGGGAACAAAGCCTAGGGGAATAAAGCCCACTTTCAAAATAGTTCGGGAACAAGGCCCAAGGGAATAACGCCCTATCTTGAAATAGTTTAGGAACAAGGCCCAGGGAATAAAGCCCACATTCAGTACAGTTCGGGAACAAGGCCCAGGGAATAAAGCCCACATTCAACACAGTTCGGGAATAAGGCCCACAGTTAACATAATTCGGGAACAAGGCCCAGGGAATAAAGCCCACATTCAGTACAGTTCGGTAACAAAGCCTAGGGGAATAAATCCCACTTTCAAAACAGTTCGGGAACAAGGCCTAGGGGAATAACGCCCTATCTTGAAATAGTTCGGGAACAAGGCCCAGGGAAATAACGCCCTATCTTGAAACAGTTTGGGAACAAGGCCCAGGGAATAAAGCCCACATTCAGTATAGTTCGGGAACAAGGCCCAGGGAATAAAGCCCACATTCAGTACAGTCCGGGAATAAAGCCCACATTCAACATAGTTCGGGAACAAGGCCCACAGTTAACATAATTCGGGAACAAGGCCCAGGGAATAAAGCCCACATTCAGTACAGTTCGGGAACAAAGCCTATGTGAATAAAGCCCACTTTCAAAACAGTTCGGGAACAAGGCCCAGGGAATAAAGCCCTATCTTGAAAAAATTCGGGAACAAGGCCAAGGGAATAAAGCCCACATTCAATACAGTTCGGGAACAAGGCCCAGGGAATAAAGCCCACTTTCAAAACAGTTCGGGAACAAAGCCCAGGAGAATAACGCCCTATCTTGATACAGTTTGGAAAAAGCCTAGAGGAATAAAGCCCACTTTGAAAACAGCTCGGGAATGAAGCCCAGGAGAATCAAGCTATCTCTCAACGCAGTTCGGGAACAAAGCCCAAAGGTCAAAGAATCTCAGGATAACAAGTAAGTTAAGTAACAGCTGGCGAGCCAGGTAAGAAAAAGTGCATGCATAACTTTGATAGGATTGTCATTGTCACACATTGCACAAGTCCCATCAAAGTGGGGGCGACTGTAGGCACTGTATTTTTGCATATAAGTCATGATGATGAGTCTCGTACGGAGGCACTACTCTTTAGGTTGCAAGAGTCGCGGGAAACGAATGTCGGAAGAGGAAATTCAGAATAAGTATGTCATCGGATTCAATTCACATGTTCAATGCTTTCATTCGTGCTGCGTTCGTGAACGCGTTCGAACGTCAAGCAGATTGCGGGCATTCGTGCTGTGTTCGAATCGGCTTTCGGACGGTGTCGGTACTTCTGGTTTTGTTGCTAGCCTCACGCCCAAGCCCAATTAGCCCACCAAAACCCACCCAAAAATAATTAAAACATTTAAAACATGTCACAAATTAAAATAATATCCTTCCTAAATTAAATAAGTCACATCCCAATCTAAATAATTCACATACCTAAATAAAAAAATCAAATATATCACCTTCCCAATCAAACCAAATCTCCTCCTTAACTTAAGAAGTTTTTTCCTTGTGAGACACTAATCAAAATATTCCCCCCATAATTACTTGATCCATTCCTATTCAAACCTTAGAAACCCAAGCCTTTGCCTATAAAAAGAAGCCTAAACCAACCTTTCACACCCTAGCACGTCCACGCATAACACAAATAAATTCTCCTTGCAATTGCCGTGAATAAGCAAACACAAATACCCTTCAAACAGCCCTCAACACAGCCCCTAACCTTCACGCAAACAATCCTCAACACAGCCCCTAACGTTCACGCAAACAACCCTCAACACAACCCATAACCTTCATGCAAACAGCCCTTAACACACCCCCTCCATCACCGAAACCAATAAAAGTAAAACATCAGCAAAACAGAGGCAACAACGGATCAAAACAGTGAAGCAGCGAACGAGAGCAGTGGACCAGTGGACCGGAGGAGTTGCGGAACATCAACCCTTCCGACGGCCGTGTAACGCACTTTCGAGAGACGACCTAAGAGGTTAGACCTGAGGGCACCATTCCTTTTATTTATTTTCTTACTTTATTTTGCATGAGTATTGTGGGTTGGTGCATGATGTGATTCCCGGATGAACGGAATATGTGCTCTCTCTTGTGGTATATCAGATGGAAACCCGGACGTAAATTCCGTAGACGAATATGAATGGACGGTAGTGCGGTCTGTACTCGGGATACAACGCCACGTACCGCTTGAGAGACACACATATTTTGTTTCATCCAACTTTGTGTTTGAGCATGATTTAGTCGCTAGTATGTTATTTATGTTTAAGCATGATTTAGTCGTTTTCGCTTTACTTTCTGCACGTTATTTGTTTGTGTATTGATGATGTAGTGCGCATGGGCTTAGTATGTTGGTCTAAAGGTTCTCTATTTGAGGGAAGAAAAGTCCAAAAGGCTACCTTTACGACAATACTTTGCCGTGCCGGACGGAGTATGTTTGATTAAATGTGAGATATGTTTGATCGAGCATACACGGTCCTATATTATTGTTGTCTTTATTTTATATGCACGGTAATATAATGCGCATGGGTTAACTAGGGTGGATTAAAGGTCCTCTATTCGAGGGAAATGCCTGAAGGCTACCTTTACCACGATGTTTTACCACGCATTTTATTATGTCATTTACCCTTTGCATATCGTTGCTTTATTTACGCATGCATTACATTTTTGTGCGCATAGGCTAACTAGGGTGGATTCAAGGTCCTCTATTCGAGGGAAATGCCTGAAGGCTACCTTTACCATGATGTTTTACCGCGCCAGACGAGGTACACCCGATTGAATGAGAATGAATTCAATCGGGCACACGGGGTCCTACATTGTGGATTTACTTATCTATGTATGTGTTGCGTCGTCTATCATGCATCAGGTCTGGTCCCGTTTGAACGTGTTCTCAAACGGTATACGAACGCGAACCTTCTGTTTACCGTTCGAACATGTTTACGAACGCTACTCGAACGCGCATGAGTTTTCTTTATTTTATCATGCATCAGGTCTTGTCCCGTTCGAACGCATTCTCGAATGCTATACGAACGCAAACCTTCTGTTTACCATTCGAACGCGTTTACGAATGCTACTCGAACGTTCATGCGTTTTGTTTTATCATGCATCAGGTCTTGTCCCGTTCGAACGCGTTCTCGAACGCTATACGAACGCAAACCTTCTGTTTATCGTTCGAACGCGTTTTCAAACGCTACACGAACGCACATACACTGAAATGAGTCTTTTTATCACATTTCATGCATGATTGCTTCTTGGGTGATTTCTCTTGCATTATGTAATTAACCATGCCATTCCATTATTGACGCTTTTGATGTTATCATCCATTTGTATTCCCGCATTCATCTATTTGATGTGTTCGCAAGATTGTGTTCAATAATGATTAGGTCGTTAGGATGTTACTTATTTCTCAAGCATGATTTAGCCATTAGTATGTTATTCCTCTATGCATGATCTTGTTATCTCCTTTCGCAATAGGTGTTTCTTTACGTTTATGTTTAGGTTGTTATTTATCTTTCATGTTTGATGATTCAACATGTTCATGGGATTATTGTGTGATATCGTATGTTTGCCATCATGATGATTTATTTTATACATGTGAACTTAGGAATAGATTATCCTTGGAAATATATGTTGCTTAGGCTTGGTTAGATTATTTCACAAATCATATCATTACAAGTGGAAGGGACCATTCTGAACCCAACGGTTTGAGGTCTTCCATTGTGAGGGGTGAGTGCGGCCTTAAATCATTTTCCTGGTTCACTTCGGGTGGCGACTCCATGTTATTTCTCCGATTTAGTTCCCCCGTGGGCTACTCCGTACTCCCGATCGGGCCGCGAGCCCAGAACAGCATCGTCCAACATATGTGTCCTACACTTCTAATACACAAGAACCGCGTAGGTCGGAGAGAGTTAGAAAATAACCTGAGAGGTATGGGTTTCTGATCTCACCTCATGTAGATATTAATCTTATTGAGGATAATGAGCCAGCTACATATGAGGAAGCGATACAAGGTATCAAATCCGCTTTATAGCAAGATGCCATGAAGTCCGAAATGGATTTCATGTATACCAGCCAAGTTTGGGCATTGGTTGATACACCAGAAGGCGTTAAGCCGATTGGTTGTAAATGGTTCTTCAAGAAGAAGACAGACATGGATGGAAACATACAAACGTACAAAGCTAGGCTTGCAGCGAAAAGGTATCGTCAACGACATTATGTCGATTACGACGAAACCTTTTCACCTATTGCCATGATTAAATCCATTCAGATAATGCTTGCTATTGCTGCATATTTCGATAATGAAATATGGCAGATGGACGTCAAAATTGCTTTCCAAAACGGAAACCTTTTGGAGGATGTTTATATGCAACAGCTTGACGGTTTTGTCGTGCCAAAACATACAAATAAAGTTTGCAAGTTAAATCGATCCATTTATGGATTGAAGCAAGCATCGAATTCTTGGAACCAATGTTTTGATGAGATCATAAAAGAATATGATTTCATTCAAAACGAAGATGATTCTTGTGTATATAAGAAGGTTAGTGGGAGCGCACTGACATTCATTGTCCTTTACGTTGATGATGTATTTCTTATTGGCAATGACATTCCCATGCTACAATCAGTGAAAGCTTGGCTTTCATTAAAATTCTCCATGAAAGATCTGGGAGAAGCAGCTTTCATTATGGGAATAAAGATCTACAGTGATAGATCCAGAAAGCTGCTTGGAATCTCACAGAGCTCGTACATTGACAAAATGTTAAATAGATTCAACATGGATTAGTCTAAGAGGGGACTGTTGCCAGTGTCACATGGCTTCTCTCTATCTAAGGACATGTGTCCTAAAACTCAAGATGAGAGAGACAACATGATTCGGATCCCGTTCGCTTCTGCAGTCAGATCGATCATGTATGGCATGATATGTATGCGACCTGATGTCTCGTATGCTTTGAGCATGTGTAGTCGCTATTAGGCCGATCCATGTGATGTTCACTGGGTTACGGTTAAGAACATCCTTAAGTATCTTAGACGAACTAAAGATGCTTTCTTAGTCTATGGAGATGGAGAACTTGAGGTGACTGGGTTCACCGATGCAAGTTTCCAAACCGATAAAGACAACTCTATGTCACAATCTGGGTATATATTTTGTTTGAACAACGGAGCAATGAGTTGGAAATCTTCAAAACAAGAGACTGGTGCTGATTCAACAATAGAAGCGGAATATATCGCTGCAGCTGAGGCATCAAAAGAAGCAGTTTGGATCCGTTAATTCCTAATTGGATTAGGAGTAGTTCTGTTAGCAGCTGAGCCCGTTCATTTGTATTGTGACAATAACGGGGCTATAACTCAAGCTAAGGAACCGCGGTCTCATCAACGATCCAAGCATATACTTTGACATTTCCATCTGATTCGTGAGATCATACATCGTGGCGATGTCAAGATCGAAAAGATCGCTTCAGATGAAAACATTGCAGATCCGCTGACGAAAGCTATTTCTCAGCAGAAGTTTGAGCGACATGTACATAGTTCAGGTGTTAGATACTTGAGTGATTGGCTATGAGCCAAGTGGGAGATTGTTGGACAATTATGACCCATAGCATCACTATTTGTAAAAGACATTGTGGTTTTTATAGAAATTAACAATGTGACAAATGAAATTGCTATTTTATCATTTTGTAATTGGATTACTTAAATATATATAAATGATAAAAGTCCTTATGATTAGTTCCAGATTAATAAGATATGAGACAGTATTAATCCACGAACGGTTTAATCATTAAATATCCCTAGTCGTATTATTATCGAGACTGGACATCGATAATGCGGAATAGACTAGTATTACACTTGTGCGCGTTATAGAAGCTTAACGGCATAATTCTCATATATTTAAGTATTGGATACTTATGCAAGTGTGATAGGAGGTTCTGTTTGCCGTTGGACTGGGAACAGCTTCGCTCTGGATAGACCCCTCGGAATCCCATTGGTAGTATGACTATGTGTCTATAGGAATCCGAATCAGGGTAGGTGTATGTGGTTTTAACCTGAGACTTGCATCGCTAATACTTGTGACAATCAGTACGCTTTGGTTTTGGTCGTCCGGAGCTTTAACAGGTTCTGTGTACGCTACTTCTGGGTTTACTGAGAATCGTATTGTATTGGGTGTGATGTCAAGATGAAAGTATCACTTCAGTCATATGGAGAAGATGATCACGCATGGATACAAAACTAGTACTCTTATATGCTGCAGCTATCGGGATAATATGAGTAGGTCATGATTATCCTATTACATAGACTAGTTGCTAGTGATCCAATATATGCTTCGTACGGGGCAGACACAATTCCAGCCCTAGGCCTAGCATATGACATCCGATATTGGATCGTAATACGAAATACATAGTATACTATGCCTGATACAGATTATATATTCTTCGTTGAATATTTCTGGAGAATTGGGTAGGCACGGTGCTTTGCTAGAAGCCAACCATGTCTTGTAAATCAGTGAGAACGTGGTACGGGGTACGCACGTGTCAGATAATCTGACAACCGTATTTACTACCAATATATTCAGGGATCTCTTGGGTGGCTTCCCAAATATTCACCGATGACATTTGACTCGAACATAATTAATCTGGGATAAAATTCAAATAGAAGAGAGAAAGCGATTAATTTGGAATTAATCGATTAAATAATATATTGGATATATTAATTGAAATCGGATTTCAAAGCGGAATTAAAATTGGATTTTAATTTGGGCGAACAAATTAATTTGGAATTAATTCGCAAGCGACTTTCGTAATAATTTTGCTAGACATTATTATTTAATTAAATTGGATTTAATTACGTCGTGATGGAAAATTCGTTTAATCGGATTAAACGAACCCGAGCCCGAAGTGTGTTAAGCAAGCTAACTTGAATTTTGAATTTAAGTGGTGGGGCCCACTAACTTACATCGGTTGTCAACATGAGTGATGGAAGTTGTTGGGAGCATTTAATGCTTTTTCCCTCCCACACACTTTGCCTTTGTTTAGCTTTTTGGAAAAACATATACACATTTTTGGAAAAGTCAATTTGGTATTATTAGTTTTGGAAACAAAATATCAAAAACCAATAACTCTCTCTTTCTCCCTCATTTCCGTGAACCACTTCATTTTCTCCATTGATTTTTGCTTCAAAAATCAAGCAAGCTAGCACTTAAAAAGTCTTGTGAGGTGATAGGGAAACTCACCCTTGGGTTGGATTCATTCAACAAAGCTTGGAGCTTCATCAACATACAAAGAAAGTTTTGAATCACATCCGTTCAATGTAAGTTTTTTCCGCAAACTCACTTGATCATTCACACACAATATCATGACTTAGAGACCTTGGACATGTCTAGGACTCTAACACCAATATGTCCCACCGAGGCCTTGCTATGTTCATTGGCATGGCGTCAGAGTTTCTCCCCCATAGCTCTATTTGAGTGGAACAATGATGGATCATTACCTTGTGGCCATATTTAATATTGGCTCGGGATCAGGTATGTCCTATCGAGGTCTTGCTATGTTCATTGGCATGAGGTCAGAGTTTCTCCCTCGTTACCCTATTTGAGTGGCACAAAGAGAGATCATCCCTTGTGGTAAGATTTGTTATTGTCTCGGGGTTGGGTATGTCCCACTGAGGTTTTATTATGTTCGTTGTCATGAGGTCAGAGTTTCTCCTCCATGATCCTATTTGATTGACACAAGGATGGATCATTCCCTTGTGGCCAGATTTTTATTGGCCAGGGGTCGGATTCATTCCGCCGAAGCCCTATTGTATCGCTATGGAGTCAGAGCTTCTCTATGGCCATACTGAATCAATGCTTTAGCAAGGTATTTGAGATCCCTCGAGGACAGTAAGCCATATAACCTAGGTCGACCTGAAAAGCATTGAAGATAGTCAAGAGTTGCGAGCACTAGCAGTACTGAATGGTCATTTTGAAGAGTTCAGAATCTTCTAAGTATAAAAGAAATGCATCATGAGATTAGATTTGTGGTGCATGGTCTTAACGGTCTGTCAATGTGCTAACACATCAATATGTGAGTCATTTAGGGAAATTATGTCGGTTGCATTACCGAGTCAGTATTAAGCTTGATCATTCCAAGTTGTGAAATATTTACCAAGTATTGAAGATGGAAAAGTGCCCTAGATCGGGTCTTTGCTCAGTACGTGCTTTGGTGAAGAAATAAAGAACGCATAAATATAAAAAGTAAACTTCATTAATTCAAAGATTACAAATTGGGCTCCCTCAGGATTACCCGTAAGGAAGGAGTTAGTTATAAGGCAGCTAGGTCGTGAGCATCTTCGGATGAAGGAGCAAGGCAACGCTTGAACACTAATGGCCCATGTTATCTTTAGCAGTATGATGCATTGTCTTCAGCACTAATGGCCCATATTGAAAGTTTCCAAATGAGAAATGACCCAATAGAAGGCCTTTGATACATCCCAAGAAGAAGCTGAAACAATCCATGACCCAATGTACATTGGCCCATTTTATTTTTTGGATGCGGGGATCAGAGTGTTGAATCGTGCATGGGTGCTGCTTGAACCTCCCATGGACTTTCACATGGCATCACAAGTAGGGATGGCAGTGGGTAGGGTATGGTGCGGGTTTGCCATTACCAAACCCGCACCCGCATATGTATATAAATTACCAAACCCGCACCATACCCGTTGCGGGTTTTAATTTTCATTACCAAACCCGCACCGCATATAAAAATAAATTACCAAACCCGCATTGGTACCTAACAGATTTTTTGCGGGTTTTTAAAATATTAAATTACTTTGTGTTATTAATAATATAATTTTTTTAATTAAATAATTTATTTTTAATTGCTAGCTGTAGTTTTCACATTTGTTTTTCGTTTGACATATACAACATGCAATGTATGTATATACAGTACATAGATAACATAATGTATGAAAGACTCGGTACCATATGTTTATTTTTTCATATAAACATAATTAAAACGAGTTCTTCCCTTCATAATTATAATGATCTAAGTTAGCCAACTCAATCGACAATAAACTAAAAAGTAATCACCAATCTTTGGTCATATTTTTTATGCTAATTCTAATGAAAGTGATGCTTACAAAGCTCAAGTGGTGTAAGTGTAATGAAGAAGCATGAAAGCTATTGAAGTTGCAGCAAACACTAGCTTGTTTTGCTCCTCTCCCGTTTCTGATCATATGAACTTAATCCAAATTTTTGTATTATAATTTTATTAACAAGTGTGATTAAAAAAACAATAATAGTCATGCAAAAAATCTTCAGATGGACAGGTTGCGGGCTGCGGCTGAATGAGAGTGTGGAACTGTGGATTAATGTTTTAGGTTTAGGTTTTGTTAGTTGTTTTTATATGAATCTTTTTTTATATTGTCCCAAAAATATTAATTAATAAAAAATAATATTACGAGTATGCGGAAACCCGCAGCGGATACCCGTATTTTTTTCTTAATTACCAAACCCGCACCGCACCCGCAGCGGGTTCTACTTTAAATTACCAAACCCGCACCGCATCCACTAATATATTTACCAAATCCTACCCATTGCGGGCGGGTTTTTGCGGGTTTGCGGGTTTATGGGTAAAATTGCCATCCCTAATCACAAGCTACTTGAAGAGAAGTTTGCCTCTTCCGACATATCTGCGAAAATACATGTATTAGATGCTAAAGATATAAAAGAGCAGGTCAGAAAGCAATGAAGAAGCAAACACGATAAACAATGATGAACAACGAATCAAAAACAAAAAAATGGGTTAGCATGTTAGTATCTACTAGTTTTTCTGGAAGGAGGTGGTGGGGTGCCCAGGATCTGTCCCGTATCGATAAAATAGAAGGGCCGAAGATATCCTTGTAATGGCCGATGAAATAAGATGTGGCCCTCACTCTAGCCTTGACTTCATGATGAACTTCTGGGAGATCCCCCAACTGGCTGCAAAAGGTACACTTGAGTTAGTAGGAGCCTAAGCAAATAAGGATAGAAGATGAAGGGAGGGCGGGTCATTATCTCAAGTATGGAAAACAGTGGGGACGATGATCTCTTCACTTGAGATGGTCTGAGTTTTTCCCCATGCTCCCATAACCTAAAATCTTTATCCTTAAAAAATTATTGGTTGCCGGGAGATTTGTGATTAAACGCTTGCCCCCCGTATATTGGAACAAGTAATACCAATTGTGATCCCTGGGGTTGGCATTCATGCGGTAGAGTCTCTTAATTTCTTGAATCGAAGGTTCCAAATAACGTAGAACCCGACTAGTACTCTCCATCCATTTAAATTTAACTGGCAATGTGCTAGATTCATTGCTGCGAACATCTTGGCAAAGTACCATTGCATGGGCAGACGAATGCCACAGTCGAAGAAAGCTACACAGAGAGTGATCGGTGAAATCACACAATTACACAAGCGCATGTATCGCTCAAGTAGTATAAAAATATCGATCCCATGAGAACTTAATTTCTACGATGTTAATTATTGATGCTAAATGTTTATTAGTATCTAATTGAGGTAAGAAGGGATTGTTCATTGGTTGAAGTTAGATTTGATTAAAATAAATAAATAAAAATACAAACAAAGGAGATTAATAATAAAGAAATCATCTAGGGTTGTAAATCCGCCCAATATTTCTCTAATGATGAATTGATTCTCCTATACATGTGTAATAAATCAGTTGTTAATCTGAAACACGAAGATATGCAAAAGCCTCTGTTGATGGTCAGATGCAAACACCCAAAGTAACCTAATTAACTATATGTCTATGTTAACCAAGAAACCATGAATTCATTAAGTTCAAGTTCCAATTGTGGCTACCCACGCTCGACAGGTATATGTATATCCTGGAATGAAATCTCTAAGGTGAGATCGTGAGCTATTGAATCTAAGGCAGAAACCTAAAATCCCTTTCGTCAAGTTCATTTTAAGTTTACCACATCAATCTTATTGGTGACCAGGCAATAAGAAGCATTAAAGTAAAGATTCAATAAACAAGCCAAAACATCATACATTATATTAGAATTTCAATAATTAAACTCGTGAATATTGTGATTCACTACTTCCCTAGATTTAAAATAAAATACAGGGGTTGGGGGATCCACCTTTAATCTTTCAAATCTATAAATTCTCTTATTATAATATATAAATTAATTATATTAAGTCCAACCGACCATATAAGCGGTATCCAATTATGTCAGGTTAAAAAAATATTAATTAAGTCCAACCAACCATATAGGCGGTATCCAATTATGTCAGGTTAAAAATAATATAAAATAAGGGAGATTAATCTAAATTATCATATTAAAAGCTTCACCCTTCCCCCAGCGGAAATTAATTACTAAACATAAAAGAAAGTAAAAACACACAAACTATTATTATAAAAAATAAAAATACATAATTAAAATACTAAAAATAAATACAAACAAGATACATTCCTTAAGTTTCTTAATAGAAACCTTAAGGAAAGTATGAAAATTCTAAATGAAATCAGCTTCAATTCACAGGCAAAATTCTGCCTTGCGCGTCGCAACAAAGAAGGCTTGCGCGTCGCGACGCGCTACAGTAAAAAATACGTGTCGGTAGACTGAATTATTGTATCGGTGTCGCGACGCGTGAAGGCTTGGGCATCGCGACGCGTGCTACAGTTGAAGACATGTGTCGGCAGGCTGTATTATTGGCCTGGAGTCGCGACGCGTAGGATGTTGCGCGTCACGAAGTGCGCAGTAAATTTCTATTTTTGCCCTTTTTGTCCGTTTTTCATCGTTTTAGCCCCGAGTTGATTCCATTAAGTCCCAATATTATTTTTATCTGTAAAATAAATAAAAACACATCAAAACGTTCATCAAACTCGAGAAACCATACAAAATATTAGGTCAAATGGGCGGTAAATATTGATATATTTTCCACTCATCACACCCCCAAACCTAACATTTTGCTAGTCCTCGATCAAAACAAACAGAAACAAAATGAAATAAACAACTAAGACTAAATTAATCTAAACCATTTTCGTAGGGATCACGGTTGCATTTAGCGTATGCAACAAGCCTTTAAACCCATAGAGGTCCCTAGTGGACGAGTTATAGTCTCGTGAGGGTTTACAACGACGATACCCACAAACGTCAATTAAATGCACATGCAGTCATACAAAAAAGAAAAACAAAATAAGTAAATGAAAGAAACAAAATAAACAAATATATACAATGTCCTCAGAGAATGTTTAGCAACAAAGTTAAAGGAACTTTCAAAATGCATACTACAATTAAAATCCATTCCTTTGAACAAAGTATCTAAATCAGAATCTAAGTGTGTGTGTGTGAATAGCTCTGCAAACATTTTTGATTCTAAGGTGAGTTTGTCTCAATTCTCAGTAGTTGATGGGTCAAACCAACCTAACTATCTAGAATCTGCTACAATATTCGTAAGTGTGGTATGAGATTTTTTCTTTTTGAAGCTTCACTGTTTGACGCGAACGATCACTGCTTACTGAGGCAAGATATCCATTTACTAAGTGGAAGCTTATTTATTAACTAACTCAAGTCGTACCGTTTGATGCGAACTGTCACTGCTGGCCAAGCAAGACGCCCGGTTACTAAGTAAAAGCTTGGTCAGTTTTTTATTTTTTTAATCATAATCATACCTCACATCATAAATAAATACAGACATAAACATATATTCAGGCAAACAGTCATTCATCATCCACCGATTATTTTAACTAGTCACTTTGTCAATTCCTTATTATCTAACCGCTACATAACTATTTTTTTAGTGCGTATGAGTCTGACTCAGATATTATGCTCAAAATATAGGATGAAAGTGAATTAACATTTATCTTTTCCTAGAATATTTTACTAAGACAAACAATCTCATCATTAGACATATTATTATCTTTTATTATTATTATTATTATTATTATTATTATTATTATTATTATTATTATTATTATTTTATTTTTAAATTTTTCTATCAAACATGACATGTAAAAATTAAAACATATATCAAACAAAACATGCAGGAAAAATATAATGGAGCAAACAATAAAAACATACAATCCCATCCCCATCCCCATCCCCAAACCTAAATCTAGTATTGTCCTCAATGCGTTACAAAATAAAATAAAGATAATGGAACAATATTACCATGGTTAATCAGCCTCTGCCTCGTTATCACCATCGCTGTTGTCCTCCGAAAGGTCCGGGAATACATGAATCTGTTCATCGCTCATGTTGAGATGGCGAGCCGTTTGTTGAAGTAGTTGTCTCGTGGCCATTCTGTCTTGTACCATGAAGTCAATGTGAGATTCCATTCGATCTATGCCTTGTGACATGGAGTGTGGCTGCGATGATCACCGCGCAGGTCGAGGCTGCTGTTGTGGCACTGTAGGTGTCGATGAGGAACTGGTCTGTGCTGGCCTCTCTGCCTGGAGTTGCTGTATGATTCATGTAGTTAATGCAGTGGTGGGCTGTATTATTTCTTCCATTGGGTCCATGGGCACCCCAGATAATGCACAAAGGTTAGTGATTAAGCTACAATACAGCAGGCCAGATTGAGCAGAATGTGTTGCCCGAACAATATTGGTCGATATCAGCCCTCCCACATCAATGGTATGTCCCTCCAGCAGAGAATACAACAAGATCATTCGTTCCTTTGTTACATTGGTAATATGGGTGCCAGACAGTAATGTGCGGGTCAGTAAGTGAAACCAAACCCTAGCATCTAGTTTAAGGTATTTTGAGCTCATATTCAAATATTCCCCGCCGCTGCTCATATCCCAGACAACATTGGGGATGCAGAGTGTTTGTGTCAGATGAGCCATGCCAAGATGCTCCATGGCTGCCGTATATTCATCAACTTCCATATTGGGCAACCTATAATACCTATTAATTGTTGACCTATCGAACGTGACCTGTTGCCCTCTGACTAAAACCTGGTACGCCTGGTGCTCGTAAGCATTGGCGTAGAACTCGCAAACCATGGGAATGAATGCGGAGGTAGGCTGGCGGCAAAGCTTATGCCAGTTTCGGGGGTGATAATTCTGTCGATTTGGGGATACTATCCGGGGTCAATGTCAAAATCTCTCTCTCTGATTGTGACTTTTTGTCCCATCCCCTTTCATATCTACGCTCAGCGGCTGCCGACAAAAATTTTGTGGCATCGTAACTCGGTCCAGAAGCCGCGGAGGTTCGTGCTTCTTAGGGACCATTTTTAATTTCAAATTTTTATGAAAATTTCGACAGCACCTCCTTTAATTTCTATGTAATTCCACTTATCACCCTAGTTGCTAAAATTTTAACACTTCAAAAATCCCAAATCTTCACCCCCAGTACTACACAAACTTTTACAATAAATCACACTCACAATCGGCAATTTTAATCACCACTGTAACCTCAATTCTTAATAATTTTCGCACAACCCCAATGATAAAATAAAAAAATGAAACAAAAAGAAAGTGAGATAGAAAGAACCTGGGGCTTTGTGAGGAGTCTTACACAAAATGAAGGAGTGGGTGCTTGAATTTGTTCTGCAAAAAAGATGAGAAATAGAGGAGTAAACACGCGATATGGAGGATGGGTTTTGTGTTTGGTGAGGTAAGCGAGTAATTTAGTGAGTTTTGGTTGAAGAAAATGAAGACAAAGATGAAGAAGCCGAGAGAGAAGATGAATATTTTGTGAAAAGTGGTGTGTGGGCTGTTGTTTTAAGACCTGAAATCACGTACGCGTCGCGATGAAGAGTGGTGCGCGTCTGCGTAGCCCTAAATTTGGTGATTTTCACGTGTTTATTCATCGCGTCGCGACGTGCTGATTTTTACGCGTCGCGACTCGTATTTTTTTTTTTTTGGGTTTGTAAAATGCGAATCGTTCAACGAATATATCCACTAAGACGCGTCTCAAGAGTTGACTCTTTACTCTGCCATCTCTGATGAATTGAATTTTTTTCTTCGTGATTTTGTCAAATATTATTCCGTAAGAACCTCGTTTTCACTGACTTGCCTTAAGTGTTCTGTCTGTGCTTTTTCCTACAAAAATAACACAAAAATTAGAATTCTAAAACATGTGTACACAAAATACAAAAATAGAAATGAGATTAAAAATAAAAATTTGCATGGGTTGCCTCTCCGCCAACGCTAAATTTATTTTCTTCAGCCAGACGTGTCTGAAGATTGTCCTTCAGGGAGGTTTCAGTGTGGTTTTAGATGTCCTGGAAATGACAATGTCATGTGTATTGCTTTTCCAGCGTCTTTTCCAAAAATGAAGTGGCCAAAAGAATTGTCTCATTCAGTGCTCGTGCCATCTTTTTGAACTTTGTCGCTGCAGTGGTTTCTGAAAGACACGAAAATATATCAGGAGGTCTTGTATGGTGCTTGACTTTGAATAGTTATGCCATTCTATCAAGCTTCTCGGCGGTTTCCTCGATATGTACTCCCTACTGCTGTGATGTCTCAACTGGTGTCATGAGATTTTCATTATGCTCCCACATTTGCTCTTGTATTTGCCTTGCATCTTGTTCCACTATTTCTGCACAGATGTATTTTAGAATTTCCTCGTTCAGCTCTTCATCCGTCATCTGTGTAATGCATGCTCCATAAGTGTCAATTTGAGGATGTAAATATATGTCTGTCTGTAGACCTTTATCCTCCGTGGTTGGTATGAACGATACGGGTAGCTCTTCTACGCGTTTCTCTTCACAAATACAATGAGCGACCATATAAGTATCCAGATCAAATTGAGATTCTGTTTGTTCGGGCTCTTGAACGGATATCTGTGACTCTTGATACTGCTCAGCCTCTTCCCCTATTAAGGTGTCATCATGAAATCTTTACTCGAAAGCTTCATCAGTGTCATCTAAAAATGCTCCGTGAGGTATGTAGCTCTGGTATTTTATTAATTGTCTCCCTTGATTTGTCATTCTCTATATGGTTACTGTTTGACTCTGAAATTTTACATTAAGTTCAGTTTTCCATTTCATGAACATCTCGAATGATTTTTCGAACATGTTAGTAAATTGTTCATCCTGTTTCTTGAGCATGTCCATCAACTGTTCTACCACTGATGATTCTGGTTCTTGAAGATCGTAGGTTGATGATGGATAAAATGGATACTAAGATTCAGTGAAATATGCTAGTTCTGTGTATGAAGATCTCAGATAATTTTGCCACCCCAGATTGTAATTGAACGTGCAATGATCGCTAGGATGGTTACCATCACCTACCTCGCATCTTATCATTATGTCTTGAAAAGGTTGAGCAAATATATTGTGTTGTTTTTCTCTGACAGCCACTGATAGTTGTTGGGCTGGACAACAGGCCTCAGAAAAACTGGACTGCTGCTCCTGGTATAAGGTGTATCTTCACCTTTATAGCTTTTAATGCTTCCATCGCCCAATAAGGATCCATTTTCAACCACTTCAAATAAAAGAAACAAATAAAAATTAAAGATAATAAAAATATAGGAAATTAGATACAAGTAAATTAAATAACTTCAAAATTAATAACGTAAGGGGGGTTGAAGTCTATATAAGGGGGGTTGAAGTCTCAGATTCAAGGGATGTGAAAAGTGGCATTTGAACACTTAGAGAGAAATTAAGAACTAAAAACCTAGTGATAGAGAGTGAAATCTGGCCAGTTTTTTGACCATTGAGAGAATTGTAACGGGTTAGTGTAAGACCTGATGTGTTATTCTAAGTATTCTGTCCATTTTTATTGAGTACTCGTATTCGAGCATTTTATCTTCGATGTGAAATTTTTTTTGAGTAATTCCCGATGACGTTGTATAAAAAATTTGTCTAAGTACTTTAACAATGAAGTACTTATTATTGCGATACTTTTTTCGAAAGTAGAAGTTAATCGAAATGTTACTTGGAAAATTTAAGGGTAACTTCTCTAATTCTTCTATGGGATTAGACAAGTTATTTCATTTCCATTTTCCAAGATAAAATTGTTAGTAGATGCTCCACACTAATAAGGTGGTTACCTTGTAACCGAGGTCGTGGGTACCCCGCTCTGAATTTGGCTATCTTTGTGGATGCTCCACTTAGTGTAGTTACTGCGTAACTCAGTTTCTATAAAGATACCCATTGATTTTAGGAGTGTGAATACTGACTTTTTCATTTGCTTCGTCCGAGGTATGTTGAATTTAACGGACGCAACGATTGGTTCTTTAAATTACTCCATCCGAGACCCCTAAAGTGGGAACTCAGCGAAGAGCTTTGGCTTAGTCAACTATTCAAGAATTTCTTATTAGGTAGGTAGAGTCCTTCAGATGATATACATTTTAAGGCTGGCTACCGAAGGATTTCTTGGAAGAGACGTATGTTATCTGGAGGATGCACCTACCGGGAAGCACTCAAAATTTCATTCGTCATGGGTCTGGTTTACTATGTTATTCTGGTATTGCCATACAGGCATGTGGCTCTGCCAGTAGAATTTCTGCTTTGCCCTATAGGCATATAACTGTGAGCCCAATTCCTTTTATTGTCATGTGGACAGATAGCTCTATGAGCCATATTTCTTATTTCGTCATGTGGATGCTTGATTTTTCCCTGCGGGCGCATAGTTTAACTAGCTAAGAATTGTGTGAGTATTGTCCTTAGTTAGGTGGAGGGTTTCGGAGTAACTCTGGACACGATACCCTCTCGATTTCATTGAACGTATCTATATATTACGTACAATTTCATATACTTCATTATGTTCAAGTTGTCTTTTTAATCATTGAAATAAGGCACATTGAAATATGGCCCTTTTAAATTTACAACTTACTTATGTTCTAAAAATAAAACTTCTTAAGTTTGGCAACGTTCCAAATGGATTGAATGAACTGTCATTCCAAGGTTTCCAATACATAGGCTCCCTTTCCCAAAACCTTTGAAATTTTATAGGGGTCTTCCCATGTCTCAGCGAGCTTTTGAGTATTCTGTTCCTTCTGGATTTCAAGGGCTTCTTGGAGGATAAAATCACCCTGGGAGAACCTCATTTTCCGGACTCTTCTATTGTGTTGCCTCTCGAGGCTTATTCGATATGCCTCTAGATGAATAATGACAACATCTTTAACTTCTTCTAACAGTTCAAGGTCTAGCTCTTGGGCTGTCTAGTTGTTTGGTAGTTTCGCCAACTTACTTCTTAATGTGGGAAATATGGCTTCGGTGGGCAGTATCATATCCAAATTGTAGACAAGCGAATAAGAGGAGTTCTCTGCAGGCATACGTTTAGTAGTTCTGTAAGCCCATAGCACATTGTGCAACTCTTCAAGCCATCTCTCTTTCCTGCCTTCCATTTTTTTTCTTCAAAAGTCTCAATATAGTCCCCGATAAGCATTTGAGAAATGGTTTGGAGTAAGACCTTTTGTACAACTCCCCGTCTACTAAAAAATACCTCTTGGATTTCTGTTGTATACAACAGGCCTCATCGAGATCTTGAGGAAGAGTTTGGCATTGCAGATACTCAATGTAATGGTTTATCCATGAGCAATCAGAGCTCACTTTCCCGATCATAAATTCTTTTTGAGAGATTGATGGCTCGGATATGGTGGCTATGCATGTTTCCCTTCATAAAGTCTTGGCTGCCCTAGAAGCCATTGTAGCCAAATGATCTGCTTCTGAATACTCAACCTGGAGAATCTGATGGATCCAGAACTCTTCAAAAGTCGACACCAATTATTTGGTAAGGTTCAAGTAATCTTCCATTCGACATTCTTTACTCCAAAATCCTCATGCCATTGCGAAACTACCAGGGTCGAATCGCTGTAAACATCTATTTTATTTACACATAGACCCTTTGCTAGCATGATACCTGCAATTAATGCTTTGTACTATACTTAATTATTAATAGTTGGGAATAACATTCAGACAACTTCTTCAATTGCTAAGCCTTCTGGGCTCATAAGGTATAACCCAACTCCTGCCCCGGATTGATTACTGGATCAATCTATGTAGAGCCTGCAAGCCTCGTTCTTCAAGTTAATCGGGCACATAGTTTTATCCTCCAGAGTAGGTTCACATTCAAGTTAGAAATCGGCTAACACTTGGCCCTTCCTAACAGTCTGAGGTCGGTACTCAATATCATAAACAAAAAGTTTCATTGCCATCTTCCTGAATTTTCCCATCACGTCCAACTTATTTATAATAGATCATAGAGGATAAAATGTAACCACTATGATCTTATGACCCTCAAAGTAATGCTATAACTAATCTTTAGCATGGTGTATGGCAAGAAACAGTTTCTCAGCTGTGGTGTATCTGGTTTCAACATCTAACAAGGTGCAGCTAGTGAAGAACACGGGTTTCTGCCTCACTTCCTCCTCCCTCAATAGGACAACACTGATGGAATGGTGGGATATTGTCAAGTATAATAACAAATCTTCTACAGGACGAGAGACAGATAAGATCGAAGGTTGTCTCAGGTAGTTCTTTAATTGCTCTAAGGTTTCATATTGTTATTGTCCCTAGGATGTACAATATCTGGATCTGATTACTTTTAAAAAAATCCCTGACACCTATAGGACATCCGGGAGATAAATCTACTAAAGACCGCAATCCTTCCGGTTAAAACTTCAACATCTCTCTTGCTCATTGAGATGGTGGCTGACACGCTCAAAAGTGATCTTTTACTCCCAAGTATAAGAGTATCGAAGTAATAAAATAACCCGATAAGTTCGGGGTCGATCCACAGGGAAAAGATTTAGTAAAATAGAATAATAAGTACAATGAATAGAAAATGGTTTGATTTGTTGGATTTGTTGGAAATTTTTAAGTGAGAATGTAGTAATAAGATGAAATAATGGAGTTGGGGATCCACTTTTAATATTTCAAATCTAAAAATCTCGCTTAATTATAAAATATAAATTGCCCATGTTACCCAATTAATTTATCTCAGAAATTAATTATGCCAATATATAGAACCAGCCATAAAGACGGTAATGATTTCTGTCAATAACTAGTCTGGATCTAAATCAAGTTTTAATCATTAGATTACAATTTATTTATTATAATATATGCGAGATTGATCTAAGTTTTCATTATAAAAGCTTCACCCATTACCCCATCGAAAAGAAATTAGTTACTCATTTTGTAATTAAACATACTCGTAATTTTATTACTGAAAAAAAAAAAGACATTACAAAAAGCTTTTAAATAAATAAACACACTAGACACTCTCTCTCCAAAATCTATAGAGGAATTCGGAAAGAAAGTATGAAAATTTCTTCTGCTGGACGCTTCAATTTATAGGTAGATTTTGGTTGGCGCGTCGCGACGCCACGGCTCCACCCGTCGCGACGCGAGTGCCATGACGGGGACACATGTTGAGAGAATAGCGCATTCGGTGCGCGTCGCGATGCGCTGTCATTTCCGTGTCGCGACGCGAAAGCTGAATTTCCGTTTTTGCCATTTTCCAAGTCTGGTTTGTCATGTCGAGCTTCCGAACAGTATTTTAGCTATCAAATAACATAAAATAACACAATAAAAACACTCAAAACATAACTTAAAATATTATTTCACAAATGTGTCAATTTAAGGGGATTAGTGAAACTATACGTGTAAAATGATTGACTTATCGTATAATAAATATGCACATTTTAGTATTCATCGCACCCCTCAACCTGCTTATTACTAGTCCCTAGTAATTCAAGCGGAATCTTAAAAGAAATTTTTTTTATCTAAGTTAACAATTGTTTTCTTTCTTTCTAAATGATCAAATAAATGACTTCTCCTGTACTTTTTACCATTCTTCTATATACTTATTAATTAAGGTATTAATCAATATATTGTGCCCAAAATATCACATATATTTGTTGAAAATAGAGTAATATTTTTGTCCTAAAATTATATTAGAGTTTACACATTTTTGGCAGTGAAAGTTTATTTATAAACATATCTTTAATCCATGTATCGAACTTTGGCCCAGTGACTCCCAAACCAGTTGGTTTTAGGGAACTAGGTGTTAAGACACCCATGCGGACTTAATTGCTCGGATCTCAGATAAAAAAGTGTCCAAAACATTTCTTCAATCCATATATCAAAATTTGGGACAGTGACTCCCAAACCAGTTGGTTTTAGGGCACTAGGTGTTAAGACACCCCTACGGACTTAATTGCTCGGATCTCAGATAAAAAAGTGTCTGATTCCCTTAAGCTTTCTTTTTAACCCTTGTAACGAGCTTTGGGCCAGTAATTCCCAGAACAGTTGGCCTTAGGGTACTAAGTGTTAAGACACCCCTACAGACTTAATTGCTCGAGTTAAAAAGGCTACGAAAACGAACTTTATTCAAACTCATTTTTTTTGTTGTAAAGTTTTTTTTTAATATAAATTTCACTGCCTTTAGGTGTTACCTCCAACAGACTAGATAACTGAATATTACAGAATTTTCACTTACCACCCATGATCATATGTTACCATGTTGTTGATGATATCTGTCAGATGATCATATAAAGATCAAATTTAATCAATATTATAGAGAATTCACAAATTTAATTGATTCAAAAAGAAATGAACAACAAATAACTTGTTATGAATTATATTGAGATGCGTCTCAGAAGTGAAAACTCCTTACACAACCACCTCTGAACAATAATTCCACTTGGTTTAGAAAACAAATTTGTTGTTAGTTTGTGTGTGTATATATATATGGATATATATTCTTACACACAAAATAACAACAAAGTAAAAACTTTTTTTTTAACTTTTTTTTTTGTAATTAAAAACATCAATGAAACATGAAAATTATCTAGTAAACTATCTTCTCCCCCCAACCAAAATGAGACATTGTCCCCAATGTTTAAAGAAAGAGAAGTAGAGTTTAGAAGATATCAACTGGTTATTATGGAATTGACAGTTACAACTACAACTAAAGATTATAGATTAAGGTGCATGTTTACTTTGTGCTTTTTGCCACGAACGTTACCAGACCAGTTCAACTTGGAAAGAATAGGGTCGATTCTTGGTTCATAAACTAAGAGTTGGTCAATTAAATCATCACCTTTTCTTGCAGTTAGGAAGATATCTCTTACCGGTTTTGAAATAAACCAATTTCTTTTGGCATCTTCAAGAAATACAAAAAGCAAATCGAAAAATCCATTAATATTAAACAACCTAATGGGTTTTTTGTGAATATTCAAGTTTTCCCATGACGCAACTGTGAATATTTCTTCCAACATTCCTAGCCCACCTGGTAAAGCAAGGAAAACATCAGCATGATTGATCATTTCAGTGAGTATCAGACATACCTGAGACAATGCATTCTTCTCCATTTGATTTTCCGATGATGTTGTCCTCTGTTAAGGGTTTTGGAATGATCCCCAAAACTTGACTGCCACCTTCTTGTACAGCTTTTGAAATACACCCCATCAATCCAAGATTTCCACCGCCATATACTAAGTGCATGTTTCTATTTTCCATAACTCTTCCCAATTCTCTCACAACCTCAACAAATTTTGGTTTAGTTCCGGAGCTAGTTCCACAAAACACACAGATAGTAGTGAATCGTCGTTTTGAAGTTGTCTCCATTTGTGCTATCTCTTTTAGCTAGATGTGTTGAAGAGAGAGAAGCAGCGAGCTGAATTATAGATCCTGAAAAGGGTGAGTAATAAGTGCACTAATACCTGCAAAATGACAATTATTAGGAAAATAGATTGTGAACAAAAAGATTAGATACTGTCGGCAAAAAGTAAATCAAAACAGTAATTTCAAGTAAAGGAAATCAATGCAATAATTTTAAAAAATATATACTGGTAGTTATGATTGTGGCTCACATCTTCCTCTGGTTTTACGTCCAGTAACGGCTTGAACGCCCTCTATGGGTCGGGATTATGCTTCTCATCCAACTTTCTTATAAATTGGCAAACATGGTCTTTTAAAGTCAGATTCCCGAGACTGTATTGTTGTATTTCCTTTTGAAATTGTGTGTGTAATCTGCGAATTTCACGATGAACATATCCACTAGGATGCGTTTCAAGAGTCAATGATATATCATCAAAAGGCTCATTACTCAGTCCATCTTTAATGAATTGAATTTTATCTTCGCGATTATCAGACACCATTCCTAAAGAACGACAACGAGTGTTGCACGTACACTGTGCACACTTATAACAAACACCTAATTGTTTAACTCTTCATTTTTTAGAATATGTGCTTTTCCCTGAACCAGACATGTAAGGAATGAAGGAGTCAAATGAATCACCTGCCAAGCGAACTCTTGCTTCAATTACCCAACGAATATCACAAGGAATACCATGAATCATAAGAAGTCTCATTCTTTCTGTGCGTGCTTTGTAAATTTTTGTCAGAGCATTCTGGGAAAGAGAAGGAAAATTTTTACGGAGGTTTGCGAGAGTTTCTTCCATGCTTTGTTGTGTAGGGTATCAATAATTTTAGGAAATTGAAATAACCGATTTTGAATCGCGGAGTACCGTTATCCGCTACTTTACTGGGGTATGGGATAAAAAATAAAAACAAAAATGCTGCAAAACTAAGAAAAATGGAAATTAGAGAAATATTAAATAGAAAATAAAAGAAACTACATCAATCAAGGTATACTGGGTTTGAAAGGAAAAAAGTTTCTTGAAATTTTGAGCACTCCAAAAAAGGTTTCAGACTCTGTCCATTTACTTTAAATATATCACCATCCATAGGATTCTCAATGTCAAAAGCCCGATATGGATAAACGTGTTTCACAATAAATGGGCCACTCCATTTGGATTTTAATTTTCCAGGAAATAAATGAAGACACGAATTATAAAGAAAAACCTTTTGACCAACTTCAAATATTTTTCGTGAAATTCGGCTATCATGCAAGGCTTTAGTTTTAGCTTTAAGAATTTTCGTATTCTCATATGAATCATTCCTTAACTCTTCAAGTTCATTTAGTTGTAATTTACGTTCATGACCAGCATTTTCAAGGTTTGAATTGAATGCTTTAATAGCCCAAAATGCTTTATGATCAAGTTATATAGGCAAATGACAAGGTTTTCCATAAATTAGACGATAGGGAGACATTCCCAAAGATGTTTTGAAAGTTGTTCGATATGCCCAGAGTGCATCAGTTAGTCGAAGAGACCAATCTTTGTGATTTGGGTTAACCATTTTTTCTAAAATTTGTTTAATTTCCCTATTTGCTAATTCAACTTGTCTGTTTGTCTGGGGGTGATAGGAGGTGAAAACTTTATGTGTGACTCCATACTTTTATATTAAGGACTCAAAAGGTCTATTACAAAAGTGTTTACCTCCATCACTTATGATGGCCCGAGGGATTCCAAATCGACTCAACATGTTTTCTTTTAAAAATTTGATCACAGTTGTGTGATCATTATTCCGATAAGGAATTGCCTCGACCCATTTTGAGACATAATCGACTGCAACAAAAATATATAAAAATCCAAATGATGGTGGAAATGGGCCCATGAAATCTATCCCCCAACAATCAAAGATTTTGACGACAAGGATCAGATTTAAAGGCATCATGTTTCTTTTTGAAATAGATCCCAACTTTTGGCAGTTTTTGCAAGTTTTGCAGAAAGTGTGTGTATCTTTAAAAATGGTGGGCCAATAAAATCCACACTGTAAGATTTTTGCAGCGGTTTTCTTAGATGAAAAATGACCTCCACATGCTTCTGAATGACAAAACTGAATAACACCACTTATCTCACTGTCCGGTATATATCTTCTGAAAATTTGATCAGGGCAGTATTTAAATAGTTATGGATCATCCCAGTAGAATCTTTTGACTTCGGTCAAAAATTTCCTAATATCTTGTTGGCTCCAGTCTGGAGGTATCTTTCCTGTTGCAAGAAAATTGACAATATTAGCATACCAAGGCATTATGTTTACAGAGAATAAGAATTCATCGGGAAAAGAATCATTGATGGGAGTGGTATCAATTAGTGACTCGTTTGTGAGTCTCGATAAGTGATCTGCAACCACGTTCTCTGCCCATTTCTTGTCTTTGATTGTGAGATTGAATTCTTGAAGCAACAAAATCCACCGTATTAATCTTGGCTTGGCATCCTGTTTAGACATCAAATATCTAACAGCAACATGATCAGAGTAAACAACGGTTGAAGAACCGATTAAATATGATCAAAATTTATCCAATGAAAATATTACAGCAAGTAGTTCTTTTTCTGTGGTAGTGTAATTCATTTGTGCACTGTTTAAAGTTCTACTTGCGTAATATATTACATGCGGCTTACCTTCCTTTCTCTGTCCTAGCACTGCACCAACTGCATAATCACTAGTATCACACATTAGCACAAAAACAAGGACCAATCAGGGGATTGCATAATAGGAGCAGAAGTCAAAAGACTGATAATTATTTCGAATGAATTTTGACATTCTTTTGTCCATTCAAATGTTGCATCTTTTAATAGGAGGTTACATAAGGGCCTGGATATGGTACTAAAGTTTTTAATGAACCTCCTATAAAAACCTGCATGTCCTAAAAAAGAACGAATGTCCCTTACTGTTTTTGGTGATGGTAATTTAGAAATTACCTCTATTTTTACCTTGTCAACCTCAATACCTTTAGACGACACAACGTGTCCCAAAACAATTCCTGAATTAGTCATGAAATGGTATTTTTTCCAATTTAACACAAGTCATTTTTCTTCACAATTTTTCAAAACATTTTCCAGATTATTCAAGCAATTATCAAATGAATTCCCAAAAACAGTTATATCATCCATAAAGACCTCTAAACAGTGTTCAACCATGTCACTAAATATGCTTAACATGCATCGTTGGAATGTTGCAGGTTCATTACAAAGTCCAAAAGGAATTTTCCTAAATGCAAATGTTCCAAAAGGGCATGTGAATGTGGTCTTTTCCTAGTCTTCTAAAGCAATGAGAATCTGATAATAACCTGTGTAACCATCAAGAAAACAATAGTATGGATGTCCAGCTACTCTTTCTAAAATTTGATCAAGAAATGGTAAAGGAAAATGATCGATTCTAGTTGTGTCATTTAGTTTTTTATAATCAATGCACATACGCAAACTAGATGAAATACGAGTTGGGATTAATTCACCTTTATCATTTTTTACAACATTAATTCCAGACTTTTTGGGTACACCTGTGTAGGACTTACCCACTTACTATCAGAAATATGGTAGATAATGCCTGCATCAAGAAGTTTAAGGACCTATGTTTTTACTACTTCTTTTATATGAGGGTTTAATCTTCTTTGGGGTTGACGATATGTCCTAGCATTATCTTCTAAATGTATTCGGTGTGTGCAGATTAATGGATTAATATATTTTATGTCTTTGAAAGTCCATCCAATTGCCAATTTATGTTCTTTCAACACATTTAAAAGCTTACCTTCTTGATCGTTTGTAAGAAGAGAAGAAATTACCACAGGGTAAGTTTGATTATCTTCTAGAAATGCATATTTCAGTCCTTCTAGCAAAGCTTTTAACTCCAAATTGGGTGCTTCTTCGTATTTTCCTTCTTCTAGTGTTCCCAGTTCTTCCAAATTTTTAATCTTTCCATCGTCTTCCAATACCTGTGTAGAGTCAAGTAGAAAATCATTAGTAATATCCGAATCTATTTGCGCACTTGACTCAACAAAATTAGCAGTACAAAATTCCATGGGGTCATATAAACTCCCCCGAATATGCTCATCCACAATAGGTTCAATTGATTCTACGCTTTCGTTTTCATTATCCTCATTATATAGTTGTTTGCACATGTTAAAAATATTTAGCTCTAATGTCATGTTGCCAAAAGAAAGATTCATGATTCCATTCCTGCAATTAATTAAAGCGTTAGTTTTTGATAAAAATGGACGACCAATTATTACAGGGATTGGCTTATAACTGTCTACCATAGGTTGTGTTTCTAAAACAATAAAATCCATAGGATATATGAATTTATCGATTTGCATTAACACATCTTCCATAATTCCTTTTGGTACCTTAACTGATCTATCGGCAAGTAAAAGAGTAGTTGAGGTTGGTTTCATCTCACCGATATTAAGTTGTTGGTAAACCGAAAATGGAAGTAAATTTACACCAGCTCCAAGATCAAGTAAAATATGTTCAATGTTTTGATTTCCAATAATACAAGAAATAGTTGGACAACCACGGTCTTTGTATTTTAATACATTATTGGTTGAAAGAATGGAACTTACCTGTTCAGCTAGAAAAACTTTCTTTCTTACCTGATGTTTTCTTTTAACGGTGCATAGATCTTTCAAAAATTTAGCATAAGATGGTATATGTTAGATGACATCTAACAAAGGATTATTGACTTTTACCTGTCTGAATATTTCATAATTTTCTGGGGAATGGTTCAATTTCTTTATTTTTAATGCTTGAGGGAATGGAGGTGTATGTGAAAAATTATTATCAACGATGAGTAATGGTTCATCAACCTATTCCTTACCTTTTAAATCTGTTTTATTCTCAGCTTTGTGAGGTTCAAGAATAGGTCTGTGGATGTCCTTACAACTACGAAGAGTAATAATATATTTGACTTGGTCTAAGTGTTGATTTCCATAACTACCATCGTGATAATTTAAATGACTCTTGTGATTTGACTGTGGTTGTGCAGGAAACTTTCATTTCTCATTAATGGTTAATGTAGATGTAATTTTAGAAAAAGTTTCTCTTAAATCATTCATCGTTTGTGCATTTTGGTTATTGACAACCTCTTGTTTTTCCATGAATGCATTCAAGGTATCCTCTATGGTTTTCCTAGGTGGTGGGACATATGGTGCATAATTTTGGGAATTTCGGAAATTCTGGTGAACCTGGGGAGGTTGATGTGAGGATTGTGCTTGGTTATCATTCCTCAAATTGAAGTTTGGATGGTTTCTCCAACCATAATTGTAGGTTTGAGAGTATGGGTTTGGATTTGGTCTGTTGAATGTGTTTATGGTACTGACTTGGTCATGGAGACATTCTTTTAGGGTTGGTAAGGATGTGCAAACTTCTGTGACATGTTTATTTGAACTACATATTTGATATATGACTTCCTGAATTGACTTGACATGATCACTCTTCTCCGTTTCTAAAGCCTCAATTTTTTTAGACAGACATGCATACTTGGCAGCAAGGTTATGGTCCGCCATAAGGTTAAACATACCTCTATCAGATGGCTGTGGTTTCACAGATGACTCATAGGTACCAATTGTATCCCATTGTTGTGTATTCTCTGCTATGTGCTCTAGGTAATCTAGTGCATATTCGGGATCTTTGTCCCTAAACTCATCGTGACACATCATCTCCACTACTTGTCTACATTGGGGTGTTAAACCCTCGTAGAAGTGGGCAACTGTTACATAACTCTTCGAACTCTCTTAGGTGCTGATAAGGGTTTTCTGATTCTAGACCGTGGAATGTGGGTAAAAGATTGATGACACTCGATTTAAAATTGAAACGTGCTGCTTCTGGAGGAAAAACAATACAAGATGGTGATCATGTCCTAGTGGGATTCATGAATTTTCTGAGTGTCCTAGGATGATTAGGATCTCCATGGTGAGACTTGTTTTCTTCTGATTAACTGGGTTTTCAACTCGAGCAGGTAGATTTTCAATTTGGTTTTCAGCCATTTTAACGAACGATGAAGGTGATGGGGATTTTCTGTTTAGTCTTCCGCTGGATGATAGAGACCAGTGTCTCATGCGACCTAAAAAAATAAAACAAAAAATAAATACAATATTTACAAAAAGGAAATTAATGACAAGATAAAAAAAACTAAAATAAATAAAAAGAAAGAGAAAAATGAAAAAGAAAAACTATTCTATCTACTAAATAATGATTCCCCGACAACGATGCTAAAAACTTGACACGCTTAAAAAGTGGTCTTTTACTCCCAAGTATAAGAGTGTCGAAGTAATAAAATAACCCGGTAAGTCTAGGGTCGATCCACAGGGAAAACATTTAGTAGAATAGAATGATAAGTAGAGTGAACAGAAAATGGTTTGATTTGTTGGAAATTTTTAAGTGAAAATGTAGTAATAAGATGAAATGCTGGAGTTGGGGGATCCACTTTTAATATTTCAAATCTAGAAATCTTGCTTAATTACAATATATAAATTACCCTTGTTACCCAATTAATTTATCTCAAGAATTAATTTTGCTAATATATAGAACCAGCCATAAAGACGGTAATCATTTCTGTCAATAACTAGTCCGGATCTAAATCAAGTTTTAATCATTAGATTACAATTTATTTATTATAATATATGAGAGATTGATCTAAGTTTTCATTATAAAAGCTTCACCCATTACCCCAGCGAAAAGAAATTAGCTACTCACTTTGTAATTAAACATACTCGTAATTTTATTACTGAAAAAAAGACATTACAAAAAGCTTTTAAATAAATAAACATAAAAGACACTCTCTCTCCAAAATCTATAGAGGATTCCGGAAAGAAAGTATGAAAATTTCTTCTGTTGGACGCTTCAATTTATAGGCAGATTTTGGTCGGCGCGTCGCGTCGCGAGTGCCACGATGGGGACACGTGTTGAGAGAATAACGCGTTTGGCGGTGTCTTCATTTTATTAGGCTTGTCGCGACACGAAAGCTGAATTTTTGTTTTTGCCTTTTTTCAAGTCTGGTTTGTCCTGTCAAACTTCCGAGCAGTATTTTACCTATCAAATAACATAAAATAACACAATAAAAACACTCAAAACATAACTTAAAATATTATTTCACAAATGTGTCAATTTAAGGGGATTAGTGAAACTATATGTGTAAAATGATTGACTTATCGTATAATAAATATGTATTTTTTAGTATTCATCAGTGGCTTCCAGCAACACTTTAACTTGAGATGGATTAGCTTTTATTCCACTATGCTTCATTACATGCCGCAAAAAATTTCCAAACGAGACTTTTAAGACACATTTGCTGGGGTTGAGCCTCAACTTGTGCTCTCGGATTACATCAAAAACTTTATTCAGATTCTCAATATGGTCACGAGCCTGCAAAGCATTCACCACAGTATCATCTATGTAAGCTTCCACAACCTTTCCAACCAGCTCCCTAAAAATGGTGTTAACCACTCTCTAATAGGTAAACTCCATATTTTTCAACCCGAAGGGCATGACCTCGTAATAATATAAGCCTTGAGTCGTGATAAATGTTGTTTTATCTTGATCATCCAGGTGAAAGGGAATCTGATTATATCCACTATATGCATAAAAAAAGTGTTGGAGTTGGTGCTTGGAGTGCCAATCCGAATAATATATTGTATATTTTATTATTTATTAATAAAATAACTATATTTTCATTTCATACCTTATTAATGATATTGTCATTATGCGTATTAGATTAATGTATAAATATGCTAAGAATGACATCGACCTTAGAATAGTATTGTAGTAATACTGGACACTGGGTGATCCGACATTGGGATAAATATTACTATTGTAAACTATTATTAAAGTAAATATTTCTAGTCGTTAGTTTTGGAATACGGTCGAATTCCTATAATCTAGAAGACTAGCACATGTCATTTATTAGAATTGGAGTTCCAATAGTTTAACCCAATGTGGGTATTGGTTGGACCAAATACCGAATGACTCACAAGTGATTCCTAATAGTTGGAAGTACACACCACCGTCAATAGAAATCTCCTCGAGTCGAGTAGCATATGTAATACTTTGACTATATGATATAATTGATTTTATGTGAGATCCTCCACACTTTGATGCCATGTATGTCAGAAACCTTTCATGGTCTGGCCTCTAGATGTTCGTTGGGTGTGGACCGATGCACTCAGTAATCAAGTGAGAAGCAAGATAGGATCTGTCGGCCCATATGTGTACCATAAGGGGTTTGGGTATCCATGTGAGTAAAGTCACGATTCTTAAAGCTTGGCCAAAGTAGATCACCTAAGGTTGATCACATCAATTATGAAGAATCGTGAACATGTCGACATGAGATGTGTGCCCCGAAAACTTGACGGTGTATTCTATGTTTCCTAAGCACAACTCGGATAGCCTACGATATATGGATTGTTAAACATATGTGATGAACTCGACTTGCATAGTTCAAAAAGGTCGTTCGTGTTCTTCGTGAATTCAGAGGTTGCCGAAATGCGTACATATTAGCTAGGCTTATATGACGAACGTGTCTGAACTTAGAGAGTCCCAATATGAATTGTACTCGTTGAGCATTTGAGTAGCCGATTAATTTTGATAAAAGATAGTATTCGATATTATAATTATCAATTAAGATAATAATGTATTGTTGGATAACATTGATTATTTACTTTGACCTAATTGGATTAATTGGATTAATTCAATAATTACACAAGGCCTTAATTATAAAATCATAATTATCTCTATCATTTTAGGATATTATGGTAATTATAAGTATGTAATAATATATCGTTTTGACTTGATTTAATTAGATTAAATTAAAGTGGCAAACATTGAACTAATCCATTTCCTAATCATTGTCTTGATTTAATTGGATTAAATCAAAGTGGTAGACAATGAAGATTAGTCACACCTAATTATACATATTTAGACAAATTATATTAAGCCCACCTAAAAGTTGATTACAACTTTTATTAATTAAAAATTACTTAAGTTTTGCTATAAATAGCAAGCTTTAGGAAGGTTTTAATTAAGAAAAGCAAAAGCTTGAGAAGACTAAAAACAAATAATAATTAGAGAAATTAGCCTAAGTTAGAGAAGTGTTTAGAGAAACTTTGTGAGATCTCTACAACATTTCAATTAGGAGAAATCAAGATTTGATCTTGTGGTGAAGCTTACTAGCATTGTAATCAAGATTGGATCTTAGAGTCAAGCTTGCTAATCCTTGGAATTTCTCCAATTATTTCAATAAGGAGAAGTCGATTGGATCTTTGATTCAACCTTGGTAGGTAAGTTTGATCTTCTCCAAAAGCTATATTTTTCATTAGTGAGACATATTATGTTGAAGTATATATTAGATACATAATGTTGAAATTAGGCTAATTAATTATGTTAGGATGCTTTGGAAGTACAAACACAATATGCTTGTAATTGGGTCAAAATATTTATGTTAGACATAGACATAAAATTAGAGTTTGGAATTCTAGATAATAGTTTAGAGTTAAGGCTACCATTCTAGAATCACTTGACCATCTTTGGGTGACCTAGAATTATTCACGAGTCACTTCATTGTGGGATTCTAATTTGGTTTGTATTTTGGATTCAAAATTTACGCAAGTGCGTATTTAGAATAAATTTATGTTTTTGTAAAAATATTTGATATTTTGAAAAACTTGATTTTTGTTCTATAACATGTGTTGATGTTGGTTTTGATGTTAAAATTGATTTTGGGTGTTTTGAGAGTGTTTAGGGAAGGTTGAAAGGTTTTAGGGTAGAAAATCCTATTGCCTTCAGCTCCCTGTTTCCAGAGAGCTTAAGGCTGAAGAAAAAAATCATTGAAATAATTAAAAAAAAATTGAGACTTGCGCATAGTTGGCACGCGCTATGCGTACCGAATTTTATTTTTGCTCGTTCTTGAGCTTCCGGATTCTGATTCAGCCACGGTTTTTCCTATACACTCGAAATGGAATATACTATTTTATTAAATATTTTAAAAATACACTCATGCAAGATATCCACGAGTTAGACCCATTTTGGCTGCACGAGATACCGATTCGGCCCTAGGGATTCCATATCTGTCCTAATAGAAATGACATCCTTTCATACCCCGTTATGGAATCCACCAGCTGGTCTATCTGCGGGAGCGTATAAAGGTCTTTTGGACATGACTTATTCAGATCAGTGTAATCTACACAATATTCTTCCATTTGTTCTTCTGGCCCACAACTACATTTGAGATCCATTGGGGATATTTTACTTCTCTTATGAAGTTGGCCTTCAGCAATCGGTCAACCTCGTCTGAGATAACATAATTTCTCCATAGTGAAAACCGCCTCTATTTCTGCTGTATCAGTTTAGCATCATTGTTGACTACTAACCGATGGCACGCCAAATTTGGATCTATTCCGGGCATGTCCTCATGTGACCAGGCAAATACATCCGCATTCTTCCGGAGGAACTCCATCAACTCTTCTTTCTTATCTTCCGCCAGTTTAGACCCTATCTGTATACTTCTATCTGGACATGCCATATACAACAGTCGGGACTCTAAAGCTTCGATGGTCGGAGCCCGATAATCACTGTCATCCACGAACCACTTGGGAATCAGATCATGTAATTGTTATTTGTCATTCTTCAAGGGCCTCCATTCTTCTGACGTACTTTTCCCTTGTTTCCTTCATTGCTGTCGGCATAGCGAATTGTCAGTGCATAACACAATCATATAGTATGCTGGTCCCTCTTATATCAAATGTTCTAGTCCCATCTGAATTCACGCATTTCACAACCTGGTGAAGTGTAGATAGAACGACCTCCATGTTGTGTATCCATTGCCTCCCCACAATGACATTATAGGGTGATGGTGCGTCTACTACCAGGAAGTCGATATTCACTGTTCTATCTTCTGCGATCATCAGTAGAGTAATAATTCCTTGCGCGTTAAGCCTCGTTCCCTCAAAGTCTATAAGTGGTGATTGACATGGGTGCAAATCTTGTTGCTTCAATTTCATATTTCTGAAAGTTTCTCCAAACAAAATATCGGTAATACTGCCTCTGTCAACCAATATCTGAGGGACTTTGGTACTACCTATCGCTAGAGACACTACCAATTAAAGAGTCAACATGTGGAAAATTCACTTTAGCTAAATAATTTCTGGAAAAATTAATAGGGGTCGGATATTCCCTTACGACCATGATCATTACACCAAGGGCCTCTTCTATCCCGGATCCTGTAATGCCTCCTCCATGGTTCCCCAACAGTGCTATCGGCGCACAAGCTCCTCTCATATATGGTGCAAACAACCCTCACATCAATCTTCATTTCAGCGAACCAAGAAACTACATCATTCACAAGCTCCTCTCCCTACTGGGTTATTTAGTGTTCGGCCCTGACTCCGGAGCCCGATTCTCACTTCCTAACGCTGCTCCGCCCTACTTATACCGCTATAAATGTCCATTACATAGTAACCACGGAATCTGGTTCCTCAAAGTGAAGCATTTGTTGGTTTTGTGCCCAATGTCCTTGTGAAAGGCACAATAAAGATTCTAGTCTTGGGATTTCTTGGGGGTTTGAATAGGTTTGGGCTCTTTAAACAGACTGAAATCTTTATGGTTTGCCAAGATTTTAACGGGGTTAGTGTTTAAGGGTATATCGTTAGGGCGGTCAAAGTATTTTGATTGAGTTTTGGGTTTTTTGTTTGGTTTGAAATCCTGTTTGGGTTTCTTTATTGGTTTTGGGGCTTGCCTCTTTTTGGACTGTGTGAGGGTGGCTGTTTGTGGAGGTCTGGGTGGTTCAATTTTTGTTACTATAATCACAACATCGCTCATTTCATCCAACCATTTGAAGTCATCGTCTTCTTCAATTTTGATCCACTGCCGAGTCTTCAGATTCACCTCTTCCATACTATGAAAATCCTTTCTCGCTATGCACTCCGCATAACATGTGTTTTTCGAAGGGCTCTATTGTAAATTTTGGATGCCAACTTCATGTCACAATCTTTGATATGTAGCGACGCCTGATTATTTCAGTGCAAGAAAGCCCGAATGGTCTTTGTAGGCTTTTGTTTCAGCCCAAATATGTTATCAATGGTTTTGGGGGGACACAGAAAATTGGCATAATGATCCAAAAACTTCTCGCATAGAGTCTTAAAATCCCCAATAGAATTGGACGAGAGAGTCTCAAACCACTCCAAGGCTTCGTCTTCCAAGCTAGTGGGAAAAAATTTACAATACCACGCTTCATTGTTTGTCTCTAAGCTCATCTTCTACTAGAAATGGAAGATATGCTGCTTTGAGTTGGAGTTTCTCTTGAACATCCTGAAAATTGAAATTTGGACACTCTTTGGCTTTTCTACTCCGATGATATGTTGTCTGAAGGGTGAAGTATTAATTCTCCGAGATGCTTCGGCCATTCTATCTTGGGAAACTCGGGATAGCAGTGCTTGAGAAGAGGCTCCGAGAATATGCCTCAAATCCTGCCTCACGGGGTGAGCCGGTGTTAAAAGAGCTGGTGATGGCAGCACTGTATAAGTAGGGGGCATGTCCGAAATTGTTACCCGAGGAGAAATATTTGTCCGACTTCCTTCTTCTGCTCCAGCCTCTGGCTGATTTCTTTCAGGTACTGGGATCCTCTCCGCCAACTTCTGATTCTCCAGGGTGGTTTGCTCCCAGGCCAAAATTGCCTGCTGTAACGTTTGCTCAAGGGACTCTAATTCCTATTGTCTTGTAACCATCTCAAAGTAAGGGTCATGAACTGTCACTGGTGCTGATCCTTGACCTTCTTCAGCTATGATAGCTCAAATTTTTGTTCACTTTGCCACTTTTCACCTTCTTTTTCTCCTGTTAATAATGATTAATTCTCTAAAAAATTATTGGCAGTAAAAAGCATGTTCACCATCGCAAATGTGTTATGATCATACGGTCAATTATGAATCCATGTTTTTATAATTTTATTTGTTGTGCAGGTTTTACGAGCAAATGTTAATGCGACTGACTTCCAATTTCTCGAATCTATGACATAACATGCTTTCTGAAAATGCTATTTTTTTTAAAGATGGAAGATGACATACAATATCCAGATTTCAGTTAACCAACTATGCATGTTATTAAATTTCGATTTTAGTTAATAAAAGTTAATTAGAACTTTTATTAATTAAAAATTACTTATGTTTTGCTATAAATAGTAAGCTTTAGGAAGGTTTTAATTAAGCTTGAAAAAGCTAAATACAAGCAATTCTTGGAGAAATTAGCCTAAGTTAGAGAAGTGTTTATATAAGCTTTGTGAGGTCTCTACAACATTTCATCTAGGAGAGTTCAAGATTAGATCTTGAAGCGAAGCTTGCTAGCATTGGAATCAAGATTGGATCTTGGAGTCAAGCTTGCAAACCTAGGAAATTCTCTATCCATTTCAACAAAGAGAAGGAGATTGGATCTTTGTATCAAGCTTACTAGGTAAGTTTGAACTTCTTAAGCTATATTCTTCATTAGTGAGTTTTTCATTAGTGAGACATATAGTGATGAATTATGTATTGGATGCATGATTACATAACTTAAAGTTGAAATAAGGCTAATAAATTGTGTTAGGATGCTTTGGAAGTATAAACACAATATACTTGTAATTAGGTCAAAGATGTTCATGTTGGACATGGAACAATTAATAAAAGTTTGGAACTCTAGATTAAAACTTAGAGTTATGGCTACCATTCTAGAATCACTTGACCACCTTTGGGTGAACTAAAATTGTTCGTGAGACATTTCATAGTGGGATTCTAAATTGGTTTGTGTTTTGATTCAAACAAATACATATAATGTTGGGGTTTTGGGCAAAGGGCGCGGCGAAAGCGCTGTTCGGGCGAAATCATAATTTTAAAACTTTTTAAATTATCGAATGAATTATTCAATATCCAATATGAATAATTCATTCATAGTTCACCTAAACATATTTATTCGATATCAAATAGCGACATAAATAGTTAAGAAACATCGTGAAACATTTACGAAAACGTTTTACCGCAAAATGGCATAAAACACGTTTTTGACCGAACTGACCACCCAATACACATGAGGGCTGCCCAGGTCAGTCCTAATAGTATTAGGGCAGTTCATGGGCTGCCCGAACAGTGACAAATTCACTGTTTGGGCAGCCGTCACCCAGTTGGCTCAATAGTCATCCGGTAACGCCGTTTTTCGCCGTTTTCGCTTATTTCAACTCCGAAATAATTTTCGGCAATTGTTCCAACACCCAAAACACATCCAATACATTCATATGACATATTTTTCATCACAAACAACCCAGTTTTTCCAGATCTGATTTTGCAACAAAAATAATCAATTTTTCATGCTTTAATCCAATTTTTTCAACATTAATCAAATTAATCAAAACACCAATTCAAGTCACCACAAATGAATCACCCAAGAAAAATTCTAGGTATTACAAGAGTGGTCATAACACTCTAGAATGGCAACATTTCATCTAATGATCAAATTGGACAATAATTACAATAATGTCATCCAAATCTACTTCACACATGCTCAAAGCCTTCCAATTCATCCACCAAAACCAAAAGCCCCAAATTCATAAGAAAAAAGGAAACCCTAGAATCTTACTAGATCATCAAGAAATAAGAAACATACTTTTAAGCTTAAATATATATAGAATTACCTTTAATTCCTTCATTTCTTAAAGCTTTTTCTTGATTTTCTTCATTTTCCTTCTTGTTTCAACAAACCAAATTTGAGAGCTTTTGTTTAGGTTTATGTTCGGCCATGGTGTTCTCCAAATGAAGAAAAAAAAAATTTCAAAATAAAAAGAAGACCAAAATCGACTTTAGGGGGTATTTTTGTCAATTTCAAACTTTGATCCAATCAGATTACATTAAACTTTATGTTAACAAATCATATTTGCACAAGTAAAGTTTAATTAAATCATGCCATGTGTCACTAATAATATTTAAACATTTTTCATAACAATTATGAAAAAGTTTATCAATTAATTATTTAAATATTTAACATTTAAATATCTAAATAATTAATTAATATAATTATTATAATATATGTACTTTTATTTACATTAAATAACAAATATATATATTAATGGCATGTGTCAAAATCTCATTTGATAATTAATTAATGTGTATCTAATCAAATCATGTATCAAATACAAATACACAATAATTACGATTGATCAAAAATGCCCCTATGCATGTGTTTTCGTTTAACCGATTAAACGATTCGAATTAACTCATTTAATCCGATGAAGCATTATGAATGATCTGTATTATTCATAACGCGTTGCCCAAGTGCTCAACGAGTACACTTCTTATTGTGTGACTCTCTAAGTTTAGGTTTATCCGTCACGAAATCCAATTTCGTGTCCATAATTCACCCACTCATGAATTATGACGACCACATATAATCTCGCTAAACTATGCAAGTCGAGGTCATTGCATACATATAATCCCTCCGTCACAGGCTATCCATATTATACCTGAGATATAGATAAAAACGTCAAATCCTTTCGGTATAATATAGTCGATTTTCAAATTTACGATCTCTAAATAACACTCGGAACTGATTTCCAAAGTTATACCACGACCATGGATTTACTAGATCATAAACACATGAGGATGCCTATGCCATGTACACAGGACTGACAGATTTTATCTTGATACACACATGATATCATGAGCATCAGTCCACACCTAACGAACAGGCGGAGTTATGATCTAAATAGATCGGTGATGTGACTGCCATCAAAGTATGGAAGATAACTCATATATCTACAGTGGTATCTCAAGTCGAAGGACCACTATGCTCGCTCAACTCGAGAAGATTCCTATTGACGTTGGTGTACCATATATTAGGAAATCTTCAGTGAGTCGTTCAATGTTTATCAAATAAATACCTACATATCTATACGAGTATCCCGAGACTCATGGTTCATTGAGATAAACCATCGGACCAAGTCACGATATACGACATGTATTGGTCTCAGCGGAATTTGCTAACCGACCCGTGTTAGTAAATCTTTACCAGGAACTTTATTTAAGGATATACAACTTATAGTGACGCTTCCCAATGTCATTTACAAACTACGTTGTAACTGCGCACCACATTGTAAATCCTAAAGTCTTTGTCTAATATACACGTATCACTAAATCAGATTTAGTTTCAATCTAATCATAATTAGATATCTAATCGCAATTAGATCGAATATGTGTATAAAAGACAAGAGGTGCTACCATTAAATAAGTAATATTATGGAAAAATGAATTATTCGTATTTATGAATCGGACATAAATACGATCCGGATTGGCACTCTGAGCACCAACCCTAATATATAAGTATTTAGAATACATGTATGCTAGTTGTATAACATGTGTTGATGGTGGTTATGATGCTAAAATTGGATTTTAGGTATATTTGAAGTATTAGGAGAAAATTGGAAGTGTTTAGTATTGGTTTGAAGTTGAAAAATGCTCACTGCTTAGGATAGCGTCGCGACTCTGACCCATCAGCGTCGCGACACCGAGCATCAGACCTAGGAGCATCGCGACGCCAACCTTTCCGCATTGCGATGCCGAGACGTTCAGCTCTCGCAGTTACTCTCGCACTTTGGCGCATCTCGACGCCCAAGCTCTCGCGTCGCGATGTGCAGAGCCGATACTTACTGAAACTTCATTTTCTCCGTTCTTGAGTTTCTGAACTCCGTTTTGTCTTTGATTTTTCCTACGGACTCGAAACATAATGTAGTTTTACATAAAAATACTTTAAAAATACACCCATGCTAGATATCCATGAGTTAGATCCATTTCCACTGCGTGAGGCATCGATCCGACCATAGGGGTTCCTAATCTGCCCCAAAAGAGTAACGGGCTTTACCTGTTGTAATTGGGCCTCGCTTAAGAACCCAAGTATCAGTAGTAGTATGGGTTGTGCTTCTTAGTGTCCAACAAATGATTCCTCTTGCAAATGTGGAAAAAATCTTCGTAATTAAAGTCTTTCTCTCTCTTCTTAACTTTCAATAATTTGTAATAAAGGTTGATGCTTGTAATTAACGATTTCTTTCTCCTTCCAACTGAACCCCTCTTATTATGTGGTTCGTGATATTTATACAGAGAATGGTGTTGAGGTGTCACCTCTCGGTTGAAACTTGTCCACTTGCATGATGCACACATGATAGATGACATGCTTTAATATAGAATTAAGTGTATTAACACTTGTAATTATGCATATCAATTTTTATATCAAAGTAAGTGGGTTGTCATAAAAGTCCACTATCTTATAAGGAATTTAACATTGTTATGAGGTCGGAGATCGAAGTGGATTTGAAATGGTCATTCGGACTCCGGAATGACATTTCCTCCGGGGTGGGTACACCTCGGAAGGTTACCCTCTCCACTCCAAAATAATTCCTCACTTCGGAGAGATGCGAGATGCCCCTTCGGAGTGAGTGGACTCCAAAGTATATAGACACCAGAAGATGTTCCAAACTGTCATGTGTCACAACTATGATGTGACAGGTGTCACTTCCCAATTGGTCAAATCTCTGTTTGTGGCATGCCCACTTACAGTATCTTGTGGAGGAAGATTTATTTATATTATTGACACATATCTTCCATGGTAAGCCAATATTACACACCTATAAGAAGAAATGGATTTGTCATGACATA